>JANSTW010061055.1:0-11257 GCA_027564275.1 Diadocidia ferruginosa
ATCTCAAAAAACTTGAAAATTAGAATATTTAAGACAAATTGTCTCTCCGTTTTGTTATATGGTTGCGAAACTTGGAACTCTCCATTGACAGTGAACAGATAGATGAAGTAGAAAGCTTTCAATATCTTGAAAGTTTTATAACAAAAGATGGGAAGCAATTTGATGATGATGAATTCAAGTCATTTGCTAACTGCGCATAACTTACGAAAATCGTATATGCAAATCATAAGGAACTCAGGAAGTCAGTGTTGGAAACATTTTCAGGATATCAATTTTTCCATATGGGCAGCATAATTATAACTATACTAAAATTAAATACAAAACAAACATAAAATCGATTGAAACACAACTCCGATTAATTATATTGTACAAAGTATAATATTGAAAACATTTCATATATTTCATTTAAAATTTCAAGCAACAATATTTATATAGTAAGATAGTAGTAATACAGGTAGTAGTATATATATATATGCTAGTAGTAGTAGTAGTAGCATATATTATATTGCATAGCAGTGCGTTAAGGATATAAAAACTGTTTGTACAAATTTTCATACAATATTGACTATACAATTTAAAGTTTTAGTAATACATTGTAGTATCTTATCTATATATTGGTTAGTAGTAATTCAAGTGATCATATATACTGTTTTTCTTAACGTTTCTGTAACAAATATTTCAATTTCTTAATTTCTGGCCCAAATTTTGTTTATATAATAAATGTTCATGTTGTTATATGACGAATGTTTCGTGTAATGCTTAAGAAAATGTTAAAATTTGATTTTATTTTACCTTTGTTAAATTATTGATTAACATTGTTGTCGCAACACCTAATCCGAAAAATAGAATATATGACAAATATTTGGTGGAAAATCCTTGACGTTTCTTCAACATCATGCCCAAACGATTGGTTTTCTTCTCTGAATACGGTGGATATCTGGCACTATAAGATTTAATTTAATTTTATTTAATATTTTTTAAAAATTCTATAAACTTACGATCCAATATTCTCGCCGATGCTATTGAAATCCTTAATCAAACAAGATTTCTTATGGGTAAACGTTTCAAACGAATATTTCCCATGATAGGCGCCCATGCCACTGGCTCCAACGCCACCAAATGGCAATGAATCAACTATATTGTTTTTTTAGGGGGATAAATCTAGTTAAAGTCACTTTTTTTTAAATAAAAATTAAAAGTTTTATTAAAATTAGAAATAAATTAGTAGGGTAAGTATAGTTTTACTGAGAAATTATTTCAATATTATTGAAGAATAGCCTAATCCTAGTGTAGAGTAAAATATAAGATCATATTCGACCATATAACGTCTGTTATTGAACTTACCAATATTTAAAATAAAACCTTTGTGAATTTATATTATAGTGTCACAACACAAGAGAAAATTCCAGTAGCGACATCTTATAGTTAGCTACCAAAAATGTATGTTTAATTTTAACTAAAAGATGGCGCTACTAAATTTTCTTCTATTTATGTCACAAAATAGCTTTTACTGGTTGCAAAATTTTGTAATTTATTTAAAAAAAAAATCCAATTATTGGTGCATTTAGTTTAAGTTAAATCTCTCAAAAAATATACCTGCATAATGACAATGACAATCGTTCACATTGACACCGCCAGCGGTTGTACTGTCCAAAATTAGTTGGATAGTTTTTTTATTTGTCGAAAAAATGTACAAAGCTAAAGGCTTTTCCCTAAAAAACAATCATTTAGAGATATTATATTGGTTATAAAATTTTGAATTGATCATTTTGGGTTTTGTCATTTAAATGCGATATGAAAATTCAAACACTATTGCCTTTATGGATGAAAAACATAAAAGTAGATGCTTCGCGTTCATATATACTCCTTTAAGATTTAAAAATGTTTCCAATTTGTAATTTTGTTTTGCTTATGTTTTCATGCCTTATTAGGTATATACGAGCGCAGTGATGACCATTTTCCTATATAGCCTTTTATTAATTGATATATGCAACGCCATGCAGAATGATAGCCAACAACTTTCAAGCAAATTATATGATTTAAGGATCAATTTTGGAATACTTACGTCAATACAAAGCTAATTTCATTTTTGAAACAAATAGAACTTTGGCTGTATATAGTTATATATACGGTAATGTGGAGCAATCGGAAGTTGTACGTTCTAATTCAAAAGTTCATATTTATTTTATATAATAGGTCCCACTATTATGGATAGTGTATGTGACATACTCTTAAGGATTGTTAACCATCTCTATATAAAATGATATATAGTTACCGCACCTCAAGAAAATCCCTTTCTTGCTTGGGTGTTCTCATTCTCTGCCTTTGGTAGCCGATGCGTGGGGAGCTTAATCATTGCATTAATACGGCAGTCGACATTCACTCGCGAGGGCCGACGTATCGGTTGACCGGCAACCCAAGGCAGTGAATAAAATAAGTTTATTTTTTTGTTTAAATAATTGCGTGTGTTAATATTTCAGAAGCGGAATCGTTCGCTAAAAATCCCTAATGCGCGATTAGATGGCTCGCCACTGCTAAAAATCTCTATACTATACAATATGTATGGTGAAAGTGGTCTTATAGCGTTTTTAAGATTTATATAAATTGGTCGAATACAACAAAAATATTCTTTGTATGTTAATATAGATCAAATTTATAGTTAATTGTATTAATTATGTTAAAAAAAACAGAATTTGAAATTACGGAAAAGTTAAAAGTCGTTGAAATTATTTTTTTTAATTGTTCACACTTTACATTAACAGTCTACTATATATCTTACCAGCATACTGCATAATTGAGTCGTTGATGCACATACTACCGGCCTGCGTTGAATTTACAAATAACTCCTGGATTTGTTTGTCCGTTGTAAAGATATACATGACAAGAGCCTTATCTCTGATATTTTATGAATGAAGGATGCAACATATAAATGAAATTTTTTTTATGTTTTCAAAATGCAAACGATGATAAAAAAACACACAATACATTTTTATGAAGAAAAAAAAATGGCGCAGCACGCATGTAACAAGATGCAATTGAATAAAAAATAAATAAAAAAATTGTTAAATGAAGAGTATATTTGTTGGAAACGTTTTTGCATTACCTTGAATTGATATACTTTATGGCATCGTATGCATTTTCAACATTTAAAATTGGTAAAATCGGTCCAAAGATTTCCTCTTGCATTATGGGATCGCTGGACTTAACGTCAACCAAAATTGTCGGTTGAATGTAGCGTTCTTGGGCATCGGTGTCGCCACCAACTGCCACCTTGCCACTCTTCATCAGTGATACTAGACGTCTGTAGGGAAAGATATAATTAATAAAATAATTTTTTCGAGACCGTTGATTTAAAATATTTAATTATTTGAAAACAGCCATTCAGTCTAATTCAAAGTTATTCTCAATCAGCCATACTGATGATATGACAAAGGCCCCGAAACGTGTTATGATGTTTTGTTTGAGAATATAACTTTGCTTTAAATTAGACCGCATGCTTTTTTCCAAATATTTAAAGCTAATTATGGTTTTCCTTAAAATGTTTAAATATTTGTAAACAGGCATTCCGTCTTATTCAAAGAAAGGTTTTTCCCATATAAAAATTCTCAGCCATACTGATGATGAAACGTATTGGTCTCGAAACGAGTTACTAGACGTATAATACATACAATTGCAAATATACTTTAAAGAATTTGTAGGCCTGAGCGAAGAGAGGTATACGCTCTGGTTGGTCGATTTTTTTTAATTGAGAATAATTTTGCTTTGAATTAGACCAATTACCTGGGTTCCATATATTAAAATTTTAGTTTTTTTAAATATTGACTTACTGATAATTCGGTTGATTAATAATTCGGCACAAATCTGGACTTTCCTTTTGATTATCACCGTACCATTCTTTGAGCGTTTTTCTCGCTTCTTCGACAAACTTCTTCTGTACTTCAGCACTGCACAAAATGTAATCGGGTGCAATGCATGTTTGACCTGAATTTATTAATTTACCCCAAAGAATACGTTTGGTTGTTATGGCCACATCGGCCGTATTATCAATGTAACACGGACTTTTTCCGCCCAACTCCAACGTTACCGGTGTAAGGTGTTTATTTGCTGCGGCATGTATGATCTTACCAACGCGAGTCGATCCCGTATAGAAAATGTAATCGAAACGTTGCTTTAGCAATTCCGTTGTTTCCGTCACTCCACCACAAACCACCTGATAGCAATCATTATCTAAATACTTTGGAATGGCATCGGCAATAAATTTGGCTGTGGCCGGTGCAACCTCACTCGGTTTAATAATGACCGTATTGCCGGCAGCAATGGCTGAGGCAACCGGCAATAGGGTTAACTGTAGTGGATAATTCCAAGCACCAAGTACCAGCACCACACCAAATGGATCTTTATAAATGCAAACTGTGTCCAAAATGTTGGCCAATGGTTTTTCAGGCTGAAAAATTGTATAAATTTAACACTTCATGTAATAATACGACCACGTTTCGAACAGTTTTTCAAACATCATCAGAGGAAAATTTTTTAGATACATTTTTATTTTAAATATTTGAATTATTGATGAGTTGTTTTGAACAGTTCAAACATCATTAGAGAAAAAATTTAATAAAAATTATAATTTAAAAATTTTGAAGAATTATTCATGTGACGTTTCGACCTATTTTCAATCATCATCAGATGAAAAAATGTAAGATACATTTTTATTGTAAATATTTAAAGAATTGCTAATGTGACGTTTCGTCATGTTTTTCAATCATAAATTAAATAAAATTAAATAAATTTTTTTGAAGAATTATTGATCTGACGTTTCGACCAGGTTTTGAAACATCATCAGAGAACTATTCGTATTTTAAATTATTTAAAAATTATTGATGTGACGTTTCGTCTAGTTTATCAATCATCATCACAGAAAAATTTAATATAAATTATTATTTAAAATTATTTATGAATTATTGAAGTGACGTTTCGTCCTGTTTTTAAATCATAAATTAAATTAAATTTAATGAAAATTATTATAAACACATTTGTAAGAATTATTGATGTAACGATTCGACCAGTTTTTGAAACATCATCAGAGAAAAATTAGTATTCAAATTATTTAAAATTATTGATGCGACATTTCGTCCAGTTTTTCAAACATTATCAGAGAAAAAATGTGATATAAATTATTGATGCGACATTTCATCCAATTTTCTGGAAATGTAATAAAAGTTATTTAAGAATTATTGATGTGACGTTTCGTCCAGTTTTTCAAATATCATCAGAGAGAAAATTTAATACTAATTAATTTTTTAATAAAAAGCGGTATTTTCATAAATTTCTTGACAATTTTTAGGCTCTTGGCCCAAATCATTTAAAAATTCGTATACATTATTATAAAGAAGATACGAACCCTTCAAAGCTCAAGAATTTTTGTTATTTAATTTAAGTTTAATAAAAAAAAAAATTCTTACATAATCCGGTTTGGCCCACTCCCTCAAATTGCTGATAATATTTTCCAAATCATTTTTCAAAAATTCAATTTCAAACAAAATGGCTTCCTGTTTATGTTTCCGAAGATCGGCGGCCAGCGCATTTGCCATTTCCGGTCCATTTTCTTCGTATAATTTCATTAACTGTTTCAATTGGGCAATTCTGTAATATAATTTGAATTAAATTCCACATTATTCGTAATTGTATATATGAGACAAAAATGGAAACTTACCTAAATTCGACATTTCTAGTTTTTCCACTGCTAAAAGCGGCATTAGATTTTTGTACAATCTGTAAAGAAATTAATAAAAGTAAAAAAAATATATTTTTTCTATAATAATAGTAATACTTACATCATTAAAACTGCTCATAGTTTTTCCATTAACTATACTTTCTAAAAAATAAAAAAAGGAGAAATTAGAATCTTTAAACTTTTTTTAAATTAAAGAAAAATATTTTTACTTTAATGTTTTCTAATAAAAAATTGACCCATAAATAATAAAAAAAAAATTATAAATTTCAATTCTCAGCCTTACTGATGACGTATAATTACCGAAACGAATTGTCAGTTTTGAGGATTCTTCTAACATGATGAAATTAGTCTCTTGGCCTGGACAAAGAAGAGTTGGTATTAGCAAAGAAGAATATAAAAAAAACTCCAACTCCACTGATGACGGGTTAATTCAGAAATAGACAAGAGTTGCCGGTATGGTATGAGTAAAGAAACATTTTTTTTAAAGCTCAGGATTTCAAATTTGTTAACATTTAACACCTATCTCAGTAGCCTGTTTTTTTCATAGGTTCCCGCCGAAACAAATAATAATCAACAAGGCTAATTGTCAGGCGAAACTTTTATATATTTTTCCTGCAGTAATACTAAAATCAGCCCTATTTCTATATGGCAACACTAAAATCTTTTTTCGGTAGTGTAAAATTTTCCCGCTCAAATACCTTTGTTTAAAGTTTGTAATTTTCGCTCTTTTTTGACATATTTTCTCAATAAAATTTTTCGCTTAAACCGGCACTATATGTGATGAATAGTTTGTTCAATCGTAAAGTACGATAATTTAAATTTTTCAAGCTACGGTCATAGAAAAATTACAAAAGAAACGAAGAAATTTTGAATTTTATCCTTGCCTGCCTTTTTGCAAATTCGCTGAAAAAAAAATTGGCCGCATACATTGAACTAAAAGTTAAAACAAAAACGCATGCGCAAAAACTTTTTTTTGACATGTCGCGGCGAATGACTTTGCAACATATATTTGTTCGCCAAATATCTCCAGCGGGGAGACGGCGAATTTTGTTGTACATTTTTTCAAACCATTTCACAGCGTTACAAATAGTATTTGAAACGACGGTTTTTTGGGCCACTGAACTTTCATTCACGAAGGACAACTTTTTACCTGTATTTTATATCAAAAATGTATCAATTTTTATAAAAAATAATATTTTTATAAATATTGCATTTCTTAAAGAAATTATTCTTATACAAATATTCAAAATAAACGAAAGACGTGTGTAAACAGCTGTAAATTCTTTGCAAGTTTTTTGGATGTTTCGTTTTTAATAAAATTGCAAGGTTATTAAAGCTTTTCACTAAAATCTATTGTATTTTATTTATTATTATATATTTTCTAAAGGTTAAATAATAATAATAATAAAATATTAAAACAAATTTCTAGCAATTTTTCTATGGACATAATAAGTATTATTATCTAATAATTTAGAGATCTTTGTGGCCAAAGTTACATATATCAGTTTGTAATGATGATTTCAGTTTAGACTTTAGAGTATAAGGACGCATGAAATTTGATATGTTCGGTGTGTTAAATTATACCACAATAATATTAAGTTTTTATTTATAATTTTTTTATAGGTATATACAAATCAAAAAAACTGCAGGTTTTCCAGCATAAATAAATTCAAAGAATATGTAATAGCATTAGTAACTTTAAAAAAATAACATTGCAGACTTAATCCATGAAGATTCCATGATGAGTTTTTCCATGGAGAATTTGTCCATTAAGATATAACAATAAATCCATTAAGATACAAGTTTTTATTTTTATCTATACGAAGATATCCATGGAGATATCCACCCAAAATCCATTAAAAATTTTTCCTTGACGAGTCCACGAAGAGTTTTTCGGCATAAGTGATTTATATCATAAAAATTTAACCATTTCATGTTTTAGAGAGTAAATCTAATATATATGAATTTATGAACGTTTCATGCATTTTTATTATCAAAATAAAATGGTAGATATTGATAGAAAATTCAAAATCCTAAAGAAAAAATACTATCAAGACAGTTTAATGAAATTTTTCATCAACATTTACGAATTGAATATTTTAGAAGAAATATGTATGGATTTTCAAAATTGTTTGCACAACTTAACTCGATTCTACTAAAACGTCATCATATGAGGACACTTGTGATACAAATTAGTCCAAAATTATCTGATCTCTTGTTAACATAAGAAATGCACCGACTATAAGTTTTATAATTATAAAGTATATTTTCATTAATTATATAGAATTATTACATAATCATTTCTAGTATATATGGATGCATGTCCTCATATGATGCCGTCTTCTAAACCGCAGTAATGGAAAATAAACTAATTTGAATACTGTTTAGGTATGAATAAATATGGTGTGTAGACTATCAAAAGCTCTACAGAGATAATAAATTAATGTCTAAATTTTTTAATTCGATTAGTTATTTAATAGTCAGCATGGAGCAGTGGTTATCATCACGGCTTTGTAATCAAGAGGTTGTGTGTTTGAGGCTATAGGCATTAAAAAACATAGAGGAAATCTCTAAGAACTTTGATAAACGTTTTTTTCTAGATTTTCTAAATTGTTGAAAGAAATTAACTCGATTCTCGCGTGAAGTGGCATCATATGAGGACACCTAATTTGAAGACCATCGCGCTATACTCCATCAATTAATATCGTCTGATCTTTTTTAAACATATTTTATTAGAAAATTCACTATACATCTATTGTTATAACAAACACAATTTATTATGAAGAAAATGCATTATTAATTATAATCATATATATTCGGCAAGTGTCCACTAACGATACCGGCTTCTAAACTGCGGTAACATAAAATTAACTAATTTTCGATTTTGTTTCTATATAAATATGGTGTATCAAAAGCCGAACAGAGATAATAAATTGTATGCTTTTTTATTGCGATGGGTTAATTTATAGTAATTATTAGAGAATGTACAAACAAGAAGAATAAAGTGAACAATTTCCTATAGGTCTTCGTATGATGCCGGCTTCTAAACCGGTAACGGAAATTTAACTAATTTTTAATATTATATTTATATAACTAAATATATACGATTTTATTAGACCAGGCTCTTCATTTTCTTCCTCTTTGTTTTAAACACAATCGAAGAAGAATCGACTAAGTGTCATCATATGAAGCCACCTGTAGCAACTCGAATTCGAAATCGAAAAATATTTGTTATTTCGAAAAGAACAGACTTTGTTAAAGTAAAGTCTAAATATGCTAAATTATTTATATGATTGAAAATGTATTATTCTATGGTGTCCGAAATGGCTTCATATGTAGCCACCATCAAATATTGTTTATGTAAATATTTTGTATAGAGCATGAAAAGCCGAACAGCGATCATAAATGTTTTGAATTCGATAGAAAATTCTAAAAACATCGAGAATTGTAATTAATTAAATAGAAAAAATCTGTATATTTAAGGATATTTTTTCTAAATATCCCGCAATTTTCTTCCTTTTTGTATATTAGATTCTATGGCGTCATCATATGAGACCACCTACAACATTTCGAGATCAAAATTAGTTAAAAATAGGTTTTATTACAAAATACACAGACTTTTTTATAATAAAGTCAGTCTAACTTCGTTGAATTATTGTTATTATTGAAAATGTATATATTCTATATTGTCCTCATATGATGCCGGCTTCTAAACCGGTAGCGTAAAATCATAAAGTTTTTATTATTGTTTATATAAATATATTAGATATTGTTAGACGAGACTCTTTATTTTCTTTATCTTTGTTCACTTGATTCTTCTAAGTGTCATCATATGAGACCATCTGTTGTACCTCGAACTCCTCGAAATAGAATTAAAAAATTGACAAAGATATTTTTTAATACACAAAAACCGACTTTAATATAATAAAGTCTAAATATGGTAAATTATTTATATTGGAAACTTATTAATTAACTATATCGCCTATAGTGTCCTCATATGATGCCAGCTTATCTAAACCGGTAAAGAAAAATCGACTAATATTTGTATTTATTTATATTATATAAATATAATGTCTAGCCTGGGTGTTTAGGGTAAGAAAAGCTCAACAGAGACTATATATGTATTTTAATTCCATTGGTTAATAAAATATATAGTAATTATTATTAGAGAATTCAAAACATAGAGAATAGAAGAGGCAATTAATTGTGATGATTTTATTCATCATCAATAATTTTTTTTTTTTAGAATAATTTTCTATAAAGAATTTTTAATTGTGACATAGGCTCGTTAATTTCCTTCTTTTTTATCTATACCTATCCCTCCATACACATGAGAAACGGTAAGGTTCTTCCTATACATATTAGGTTGGATTGCTTGACAAAAAAATTCTTTATAAATTATCTAAAACAGAAATTACAAAAAAAAAACGTCTGATAATATAAAATTTATGCAAATTTCGAATATTATTATAATACACAAAATTGGTTTATAAAATAAATAATATGTATATATATGAGCGGACAAAAACATGAAGTTTGACCTTACGTTTAAGCGTATGTGTATGTTTTGTATTGTTGATATGAATCGCTGCGCGATATTATTATGTGAATGTAAAAGAAGAAAGACCTGCGAACGCATAATATTTTATTGGAGTGATTTCTCTTATACAATAAATTTTAATTGAAATTATTACTTGTTATTTTGATAATAATTTTTTCTACATAAGGCACAAAGGTCAATTTTGTATGCGTTTCTTAAATAATACGAACCAAGAAAAAACCTACAAAAGACCTTGGCTAGTATAATAATTTATTGTTATTTAAAGATAAAAAATTGTATTGTCATTTAGGTACTGATGTGTACTTACAAGAAAAATTAGAATTATTCCTCTTAGATTTACAAAACACTTTGGGGGCCTTAGTGTAGATTGTATCCAAAATTTTATTAAAAAAATTGTAAAAAATTTATAAAACTCTAAAGATAATAAATTTACAAAAATATCACAAGAAATATTATAATGAACGTGTAGATTATTTTCGTTTATACCAGCAGCACCGCACCACAACACTCGACGCTTCTCATAATATTTGTACATATTTTTAGCTTTGATCATTTTCTAAATATATTTTTCTTTGTTTTGACAGTTGACTGGAAATATATATATTTGGTATGTGGCTGCACAGCTGGAAATATTATACCCAGCTATATAATTTTGAGAATGGAAAGATTTGTTTTCATATATTATAATATAAAATTATGGGAATTTCATCAAAGAACGCAATTTACGCGGTAAATGGATATACACTGCGACCGTTAAAAATAATTCGTTGGGACTTTTTATCTACAATGTAAGTATTTATTTCTTGATATGAGACTATTTAAATGTTGCAGTTATAAGGTAGATTTTCATTACGGTAACATTTAGTTTCTGCAAAAAACATGAAACATACTATACAAATGTAACTGCGGTTAGTGAGGGAGAAAAGTTCACCAGCAAAAAAATGTTGTCACAACATTTTGGTATT
>JANSTW010061066.1:0-11257 GCA_027564275.1 Diadocidia ferruginosa
TCAAATCCAATATCAGTAGATTAGGCCTAAGTCTATAAACTAAACATTGATTGTTAATTAACTTTTTTTACATAAACCTAAAATTGACAGATTATACTGTATATATTTAACTGACATAATAGCCAGTATAGAGAAGTGAGTTACGTCACGGCTCTGTATTCAAAAGGTTGTGGGTTCGAGGCTTAGTACACTGAGAAATTGATGCTGTACATCCCACGTAAATGCATGTAGAGTCTACAGCATTTTACAATCATTTTGGCACCGACCAACAATTTGATCAGATTAACCGATATGCTGTACTCACAACAGATGCATAGTTTACCGCTTTTATGTAGGTCCTACCGTAGTTGATGTATACATTACCACAATTTTTTTTACTACATATGAGGTACAGTGAACAGCATGCTGTTGTCGTTACAGATTTTTTACTACATATGAGGTTCGGTAAACTGCATATGCTGTTGTCGTTACAGATTGTCCATAATATTTTTTAATACATATCAGGTACGGTGAATAGCATATGCTGTTGTCGGTACAGATTTTTACTTCATATGAAATATAGTCAATACTCAATAGCCTATGCTTTTGTCATTACAGATTCAAATTTTTAATTTTAATAGAATAACTGTAACGTCAACAGTCTTTTCTGTAGATACCATATTACATATATGACTGTAACCTCAACCGCTAAGTTGGTAACGTGCACAACAACTTTTTAATAATAATCGAGAATCGGTAATGTCAACAGAGTTTTTTGTCTCAGTTACCATAGCAGATATGTCTATAACTATAACCATCAAGTCGGTAATGTTCAATAAAACTTTTTTATTTATAACCGAGAATCGGTAATGTCAACAGATTTTTGTTTCAGTTTAGGCATGTCTGTAAAAACAACAAATATATCTGTAACTACAAAAATCAAATTAGAAATGTCCAAAAAAACTTTTTTAATTTTAACCAAGAATCGGCAATATCTACAGACTTTTCTGTACAGTGTATTTGTTTATTTTTTTTAGTACATGAGTTTTTTTATCGTATGTTGGTCAACTTCAAAAGATTCTGAGTGTGTACAAGAGGTGTCATTTACATAAATTACTGTAAAAAATAAAACACTACACAGCCATTATTGTCAAAACTATAATATTGAGTTATTTTAAATTATCTGTTGTGGTTACAGTATAGGCGGTACCATTTACCACAACTGCTGTAAAAAATAAAACACCACACGACACAGCCATCATTGTCAAAACTATAATTTTGAGGTATTTCAAATTATCTGTTGTGGTTACAGTAGAAGAGGTACCAGTTACCACAATTGCTGTAAATAATAAAACACCATACATCCATGTTATTGTCAAAACTATAATTTTAAGTTATTTCATTTTATCTGTTGAAGTGCCAGTAGAAGAGGTACCAGTTACCACACTTTAAGCCGTTGTCCGCCTATATGATATACCAACTGATAGGGTTCCTCATATAGTGTAAAAACCCGCCCCACTGATCACAAAAAAAAGATGGCTAGTGCGAGTTGCTGACAACACTCCACCTTTGATATAGTGGTCAATGAAAATCATGGTATCAGATAGGAAAAGGGTAAAATGGTCCCTATGCTCCCTTGCTTTGGAGTAAAGGACACGATGATGATGGATGATGAAAAACTGATCCCCACTAAAATTGTAAACACTTTTTTATATACTCACATTTGTAGGCCATTTTTTGACAACAAAAAAATCGTATGGGAGCCCTCTTCATCTTTGATCTAGAGACTCGTCAAATGCAACATCAGAGTATAGGACCACTAATAACTCATCTTCCCCAAAAATTTACCAAATCTCTCGACTGGTGTAAAACTTTCTTGTGTCTGATATTTTGCTGACGGACGGACGGACACTTTTTATTTTTTAGTATTTCCCAGTCAGTAGTGCATCATTAAACGAGAAAAAACATGGTCTCGGCAATTTGACCATTTTGACCTAAATTAGAGCTTGTATTTATTTACATACATTATTCATTATAATATATCATATGAATTTTTTGTATGTATAGTAAAAACAAAAACAAAAGACTTCAAAAAGCGACGAACCCTAAGTTATTGCTATTATTTTTATAAAGTTATAGAATTAAGGATTCTACAATCGTCACATTATATAACGAAATTTTTAAGATTTTTCTCTAAACAATAAAGTTTATAGGCATATAAATACCAGTGTGTCATTAAATGTATACCACAATATATACATTTAATTTGCACAGAAAAATTACCTCATATATAGTTATTTAACCCAATTTTTTCAATCTAAAAATGCGTAAACTAAAATCAACAAAAGACTTAAAGCAGCGACGAACCTTAAGTTATTACTATATTTCCTAAAAAAATTATAGAATTTTAGATTGTACAATTGTAAATTAACGTAACTATTTTGAAAAAAAAAAAAAAATACTTAACAATATTGGTTAAATTTAACAATAATATAATAAAAAAAAACGAAAAACTTGATAAGCGACGAACTTTAATAATACTTGAAAATCCTTTATAACTATATAGAATAAAATGCACAGAAGCATGTACATGACAATAGTATTTTTTTATTTAATCATAAACATCTCATCAATTTTAGATATAATTGTTTAATTATATAAATAATATTATGTTCAATATATAATAGCTGTATGTTGTTGTCGCGCATATCAATCGCACAGATCATCAAATAAAATCTATTTTCTAAATAATATTTTCTTTGATACAATAGATATGTCACATGAAATTAGTTATGATTGGATTTATGTTTGTGATTTATAGTGAATTTAATAAAATATATATATATATTAATCTAAATATTTGTTCGACTACTGTAGAAAAGAAGGGTTATATGCGGTTTTATTTGATTTTATGGTTAAACCGTAACCGTACTTTATGCGTTTACAATGCAGTGAGTGCGAGTTATTATAATAATCAACAAAATATAATAATTTTAGATTATTATTGTTAAACATAAGTGCAGATAACTATATTTTTATGAACTATATTATGGAATTAAAAGGGTTCTCATAAATAATAATATATCCATAATATAGATAATCTAAAAAGTGTTGGTGGTGGTTTATTTGTTATATGCGTTACGTTTGTATAAATCTGTAGCAGTAAGGAAACATAATTTAGTTATGATTAAAATGAGTTATCAGCATATCATCTAATTGTATCTAAGTTTTGGAAACATATCTATCTTAGTAACCAAAATATTTAAATTTAAAATATGATATAATAAATAAATAATAACATTGGTAAACATTTTAACAGATTATAAGAAAAAAGGGTAAAATATTAAATGGTCTCTATATTATATGCTATACTTGCCCTGAAATATAGTACGCGATGATGATGAAAAGGTAAAAATTACTCTAATAAAAACCTGAAAAAACAACATATGTTGTTTTTCCTTATTACAACAGAGATATTTATCTATATTTTTGAAGACATTAAAAAAATATAATTTTTTACTTAACAAAATAGTTTAATATTTTTTAAATATTTTATTTAAGAATAGGCTTTTATGCCTTTTGCCTATCATCATGTCCTTTTTAATCCAAAGAGCACATAGAGAATATTTTAGCTGTTTTTCTTAATGACCACGTATAAACCATATGTTTTCGCGCCCATTAAACAAAATCACGCAATTTGATAATAATTACAATTTCATATATTTCTTAGTAGAAATCGCACTAAAAATAAAAATATTAATACGACAAGACGTTGTGTGGATTTTAGTGTTGAGCGCGGTTTTTTTGTGGCAAATAAAAAAAAATAATCGCAAAATGATTTGTATGGATGGGCACGTTCTTAAATTCGCTATGATCCATAAAATGACGATCAAAATGGTCAAGAAATATTTTTTTGTTTTTTCTTAATAATTTGTACATTTTAGCCGTCTGTGGCCAGTGTGTTATTCATATATAAATAATAATTTAATATTCACATTTACTTTTAATATTATGCATTAGTTTTTATACGCGAAATATTACAAAATTATTTTATTTTATTTTTTGTAGCGCAAAATACCTTTAAACTCACCTACATATATTATGTAGAGTCGCGGACATAAAGAAATATATTTATTTTTTAAGCTTATAATTGGTGTTAAAGTTTATATACTTATTGTAATTTAAATACACATTAAAGACATGCTTTTTTATGATTATTAAAATATTTTTTTGAAGGCATTGACTTTTTCTCGCAAATATAATAAACTAAAATATTTTTTTTTTTGGATTTATGGTCTCTGCTCCTATAATGACTTTAAAATTAAATAGAAGTTTATATATAACATAATATAACACATGTTTTGAGGATAGAGAAAAAAATGAACATATTTTTGGGATCTTATGTTTTATTTATTTTTCATATATTTTGACATAAAACAACAAATATATTAGATATATTTTAGTCATACCATAATAATATATTGATATTTGATATGCAATATTGCAGATTGTTTTGAAAGTCTGTTTGTCAAATTTACATCCCATATTTTCTTTTAAGTGTAAAGAGATCTGACAAATTATTATTATTTAAATGTAAACAATTTTTCATATAATTTATTGGTTTTTAAAATTGATATATTTTTTTATTGTCGGTCACAACAACTACATTTCAAAGCAATACAATGTATTTATTTTTTTTTGTATTTTTTTATAATATTACAAAAATAACAATTACTTTGTAACGTATCCTACATGTTATTTCTAATTACGAAATCGTCATCAGCAACACAAAGACATAACGCCCAAAGGCTTCAACAAGCTTAAACCGTTTAACTATGATAAAAATTCCCTTCTAAAATTTTTAAACAAAGCGATGGATTTATATTTTAGCTGCTATATTTTAATTTTAATTAGAAAAACAGTTTGTTGAAGCGGTTGGGCGTTATGTCTTAAGGTGTTACGTCATGTCAGTTGTCACCAAAGTAACATTGCTAACAACGAGCGAGCTGACGTTTTAGCTAGACTTGGCTCTACTCTGGATGCGAACCAAGCTTGAGAAGTGTTTGCATTTTTTAATAATATGACAACCAATAACAAAAACCATTACTTGATTACGTAAACGACATGTTATTTCTAATTGCGAAATCGTAATCAGCAACCAAATGTTTAATTACATCAAAACACTCAATTATTATATTTTTTTGAAAAATTATCTAAATACCTTTTATACAGAATACTAGCCATATATAGCGAATAATTTATATTTTGTAAATCGGTCAGTTACGCAGGTAAATCTGTTGAAGTACCTTGAAGATTGGTTGGTAGCAAATCCATATAGTTAATTAGTAACAAAAATAGTGGACAGTTTCGATAAAAAAAACAAGAACATTTATTTAATATTTTTAATGAAAAATATTTTGTTTTAATTTTATATAAACGACTGGATTTTATGTTATATATTAGTTTGTTTTAAATAATTTTTTTATAATAATGAAGTTGAAAAGCGGAACAAATTCTCTCAAGTAACGTAACAACATACTCGTCTTTACAAATTTCGTATATGGAAAATACTTTTTTTATATAAATCATCAACTCAATAACAATAATATATACGCAGGGTGTTCCGCGGATACACGCAAATATTTTAAGGGGTTATGGGAGACCCCTAGAGGAACAAAAAATCGTTCTATTTGAATAATATTATTATTGAACATGTTTAGTAAAGTAACGTAAATTTGACGGTACCTGAAAATTTAAAACATTTTAGCGAATGTGTCTTTTAATTTTCCTTCTTCTTCTTTTTATGTTATTGACAATATTATCATTTTTCAGCTTTTTTTTTAGATTTGCATTTTAAGATGAGTATCTTTGATGATATGATAGATTAAGTATAGCGACCTTAAAAATCGTCTCTAAGTCGGTAGAGTTTCGGATAATCATATACTCATAGAACGATTTTTTTTACATCTAGGGGTCCCCGCGCGTATCCGCAGGACAGCCTGTATAATATTATACCTAACATATAATAAAACGTTGCACCACCAACATCATCTTCATCTTGTTGTGAAGTTCTTATATATGTCATGTTTTCAAGATTATAAGTTTTTTTTCGGTAAGATTTAACACCGACTCGAATATTAATATTAAATAGGACAAGAAAGGTATAACGAAAATTGTCAAAATATAGTTTTAAGAACTAAAAAAATATATTAATAAAATAAATAAACTCTTGAATGGAACATGAAATAAACATCAAAATATTTATAGTTGATTGATATGGGAAAAATTTCCCTTTTATTTTTATTAAGTAAAGATTTTTTTTATGTAAAATTCAATTTTTGAAGAGAGGATAGTAGGTGATAATGTGAATAAAATTTAGTGCAGCAAGACTATATGATTTAATTTATTTTCAGTATTTAAGTAAGCCGATTCCGGGTGAAAAATCACCCGTTGGTACAGTGATAATCTAGATAAAAATGATAGAATTGCCAAATTTCGTCTTTTTTTGATAGATTGGTCAAAATTAGTTCATACAGTTTGGAATTTTTATGCCAAACCTTTCGATAGACAGATAAATGGTTCCGTATACTTCAGAAGTCATTCTTGGCAAAATGTATATGAGAGGAAAGCTGACTTCAAAAATTGGTGCTTATATCATCGGAAGAGTTTCTGTACATGCTATATGCGGTAATGGTAAAACGTTGTATGGAATTTGCTCAAGAATGTGAAGTCAAGTCACACCGTTTCCTTCTTCATTTTTTGTTATATCACCTCATGTTTGGTGAAGAGACAGAGAGAGAGAGAGAAAGATATATATTTATAGAGAGAGAGAGAGAGAGCGGGAAAGATGGATTACGTATTCGACAAAACGAATTATTTTCTAAATGGTGATATTTACAATAATAAAAAAACGAATTATATATTTCTATTCCGTTAGCAAGACAACAGCGAATTTTCAAACGGTATAGCTATAGACCCTATACACAATGTTTGTCGATAGGACAAGATAAATAAATTGTCATTTCAACGTCAATTCAAGCCGATTTTATCTATAAATATAATCAATTGATAGGCGGCGTAAACTTCCGTGACAAAGCTGTAGCGTATTTATACAACCGTTTCAGAATCTATATGGTAGAAAGTGGTGCCACTGTATAACAATTATGCATTAGATTCCGTCGTCGTCGCCGACCTGGTCTGCTTATGGGTCTCCTCGTTTAGACATATCTCGATTAATTGTGATTCTCTATGGCCACTGGGCTATTGACATCCATCCATCCATGTACTTAGTTATTGACTTATAGGCTCCGATTGCTGTCACGGAAAACAGAGCTTCTATGTTTTCTCATTTTAACTAGTTGGATCTAACTGGTTTGCCTTAGTTTGTCATTCGCGGTTTTTTGTTTCTTGTCTTATAAAAATAGCAGTTTTTCAGCTAATTGAAGTCTAGCTTGTTTGTTTTTTTTTTGTAGTGATTTGTCAATGTAACAAACCATAAATTTGTATGATAAAAAAACTAAATTACATTAAATATCGTATATATGATTTGTTATGATAGTCCCAACGGATGATTTTTACCTAGAAATTGGAAAGGCGGAACACCAACATTTTTTACTAAATCGTTTTTTAGCAAAATGTAAGAATCCTCTTTAAAAATCACCTAAATCGAACAGCGTTTAAATGTCTTGGTACAAGATGGGTTAAGACAAACATTGTTCTGGGTAGCCCGCTCTAAATCCCTAAAAAATTTGTGGAAGATCCGATTTGAGGAAAAGTCTTTAGTTAAGTCATTTTTAATATAGACCAGAAGACGAATATTCTGTTCAAGAAATTAAAATGCCTCGTATCTTTGACAATATCTAACCGATTTCAACAAAGAAACATTTTTTTTATTCAGAACCGAAAGAACTTTAGAAAAATAATTCTTGAGTTCTTCTTTGTGGAAGTTGTGGAAAAAATTGCGTTGAGTTGCAATGCAAAAATGAGAAAAAAAAGCTTAAAAATTGTAAACGTCCGTTAACGAATTTCTTATACTTCTGCTAACCCGTTAATGACTAACGTTGCATATATGCAACGCTATGTAACCTTATGAATTTATGCAAATTAAAAATGCTAATTACATTGTATCGGCTATTTGGGTTCGTTTTTTACCAACAGTATTATGTAATTAAAAGAAGAAAAAAATCACATGTGGATATTGTTTTATATATTGTTAAGATATGAGCGAATAAAAAATAATAGTTTTTATAACATTTCAAAAAAGTGAAATATAAGATCACGTAAAAGATAAATGGTTTACTTTATTATTTTTTTCGAAATTAAAAATAAATAAATGAATGAAGTTTTGTTTAAAAATATCTATAAATTATTTTTGAATTATTAAAAAGTAAAAAAATGATTTTTATCGCAAAATAAATAAATTGTTGTTCATGAATTGCATATATGCAACGTTAGTCAGAACACAGCATTATACCTGATTCTACATATATGCAACGTTAGACATTATAACTATGATAATTGACTTGTTTTATACATATTATATTTTTGACTACGGTTGAGATTGATGAATATTTATATTCGCTTCAATGAGATAAAAAAAAAGTTAATCAGAATTACCTTGAGTCATCAGATGAAGGAATACTGTCTGGTGAGGATTCTGATGATCAGGATAGAGATACCTACATTGTGCAATTTGCATTATGTCAAGATGAAGTTTCCTGTAATTCTGAATCAGAAGCAGTATCAGAATTATCATAAGAATCTGCACCACAACTAACATCGAAGCCTATAAATATGGCCAATTAAAAATAATGAGGGTTCAAATTCAAGACATCAATTATACACATTTTTACGTCGTGAAAAATGCGTACTAGGTACGTAATTATTGCATCGAATACTAATTATCCATAAATTACACAATTGAATTTGCGTTGGGATATTTTTTCATACTACTGCCAAGCTCTTGGACATGCTAAATCATCGGGAAATTATCGTCGATCAATGATCACATATTTGATGGTATACCTTATAAAACTGTCAAAATGTTAGGCGATTACGATGTTTTACGATGCCAATGCCTAACGTTGCATATATGCAACAGGCTGCTCAGTCATAACCAATGGCGGAATTTTAAATTGGTTTGCAAATTTAAATTTGTATAGCATATTATGTTATTCACCTCACAAAGTGTCATTCCTCTAAACGCATTTTTGGATTCTCGTCATTAATGGGTTAAATATAAAAATCAAACAGTTTTTTTAAAGAAAATATGTTTGAATTTTTAAAACTTTTTTTTTAATACTGATTGATACCGACCTACAGCGATTAACGGTGAGTACCGGAACTACTAGTACAAATAATATAAAAACAGAAAAAAATCCTATTTTTTTCGTGTCAGACTCATAGAAAAATTGTAATAATTAAATTTCAGAATAAAATTTCAGAAAAAACTCTATTCCACGATATTTGTATGAATATTTTTTAAATAATAAAATAAAAAAAATTTAAAATTTTTTGAACCAATTTTTCATTTCATCGAAAGATGAGCGCTCAAACGTGCATCAAAGTTACCCACTGCATTGGTATCAGTAACTCATTAATTTAAAAGCGGGTTAAAAATCGCAGATTCAAATTTTTACTGTCATCTTTCACAGTTTTTAACAGTAAATCAAAATTTGGGGGTGTCTTTTAAATATGGGGTCGGTTTATACTCAACCAGACCTACAAATGACAGTATGTCATTTTAAAATTTCTTTTAATTTTGTAGCAGTGTTAATATTTAAAACGTTTTTTCAATACAGAAGTTGAACTGAAATCAGTCTTGGGTAATTACAAAAAATTATTAACACAATAAATTTTTACTGTATAATATCGTTCGACCAAGTTGTTCATCCAATGTTATTTGTAAAATGTAATCCAACCTTTTAATCTTGAATAAAAGTCAAAACATTATGTTTTTAAATATGAAGAAACATTTAACTTTGTAAAATTTAAGTCTAAATGAAATTTTCCGAGACAATATGTCTATATGCGAGGGTCTAATAATAATCAATATGTTATTACTTATTATATAGGCGATGACTGCATCGGTTCAATCAAATAGAAAATAATCATCCCAAAACTACAATATTTTTTTCTCGATAAAATCCATTGTATAGTTACGTAATAAAAATAAATGTGGAACAAATACAACAACAAAAAATTTATTTTAAAAAAACTGAAGAAAATTACATTGCGTCTGCCGGAACAGGAAACGGGAAGTCCATCTAAATTATATATATTTTTATATATATGTTAGTTACCATCAATATTGGAAATACGTAAATGAAAATCTGGCTGCAGTATATAAAATATGTTTTTTTGGTACACATGACGCGCGCGTCACGATGCGAGACCAAATCACTATAATGGCCCCTTTTTCCATGTAATGTATTGATTGAGTTCAATCAATTCTATATAGGTTTTTTAATATAAATTTAATTTTGAATTTATTATTCAGACATATAATTTAAAATAATTTTAACTTTTTTTTAAATCATACATTATGGTGTTTTAAAGCTTATTTTAATTTATTATTTCAAAATTGTATATAGGGTTTCAGATTAAAAGGGATTTATTTCTCTAGGTTCTGCTTGCGTATATATATTAGTTATATAGTATAAGCTTGCAAGAAATAACTTCCACATATAAAATATATAAATTCCATTAAAAACACCCAGAAACATTTATATTTTAATATGTGTGATGTGTAAAGTTCTAAAAATGTTAAATTCTCTTGTTAGAAAACACATTTTATATAATAAATTTATATATAAAATTGTACCTTAAACTCGGAATTCGCGCGATTATATAATATAATTTATAAATTATAAATCTTCTGTTTTATGTATACATATGACGTTATATACTTATATATATATTTATATATGCGAGTAAATTGTGTGCAAACTGAAAAAGCCCCTTGAGAGATTAAATTTACACAAAGTTACGCGTTAGAACAAAGCGTTTTCCTTGTTATTACGTTTATCGTCTATTCGAACATATTATATATTATGAATATGCGAACATAAAATAATGCATATGTTGTTAATAATATTTTATGAGAAAACCCTGAAGGATTTTCACCATATTATACATATTTATTTAATATATAAACATATTTAATATTAGCTGCACTATATATCGCTACTTCCAATTATTACCATCATAACTCGAGTTATGTGAAAAATAGGGTAATGACACAGGGTTGTTTCCTAAAAAAAATCTGCATATCCTGTCT
>JANSTW010061077.1:0-11250 GCA_027564275.1 Diadocidia ferruginosa
CCCTGTCGAGTCTCGAACCCGGAACCTCTTGGACACAAAGCCGTGACGCTACTCACTACTCTATGCTGACTACTAGGAGACCCGTTATACTATATGAAAAATAGTTCGATCATTTTTTAAATAAATTTAATTTATGTATCACTTTTGACAGAAGTTATTAACCTGAATTGTCCTAACGTCATCATATGAGACCACATTGTAATCGAAGAAGGTTAACCATCTAAATTCCTTGAATGAATGATATAATACAAACACTTTTTTGATTTTTGTTTAAAAAATGTCAACAAAAAAAATATTTTACTGTATCCCAAAAAAAAAAACAAGTTCGTTCAAGTAAAATTAAAAATATTTTCTGGGCCCCTAATGGGTTAAATTAAAAAAAAAATAAAAACAAAATACCTTTATTTAAAAATTTAAGATTTACAAATATTCAAAGCTGCCCAAGCCTCCCGGCATGTTGGATTCAAGTGCACAGCACGCTGAGCTAGCTGTTTTCGAGCGTACTGATCGACGTACCGCATCGCTTCACTGGCCACAGCCAATGATTTGGCCGCATCACTACTGGAATTTTTACTAAACGAAACCGAAAATTCAATTATTTAATCCTATTCAAGTACAATTAGTAACACCCACCACTTTAGATCGTTTCTGTGATGCAATTGCAAAGCAATTGAGCCCTCCACAATACGACTGGCCGCTATCAGGTACTTCTCGGAGTGCTTGAAATTTTTCAAAATAAAATCGGCCAAAATCTTTCGTATAGCACCGTTGTTCGGATGAACGTGAACGCTCGACAGGATGTAGAGGAGGGCCTTAGTTTTGTTATTCTATAAGTAGACATAGTTCAATTAGTAGGGTTTGTTATTTTTATACCTCACAACTTACACAACGTAAATGAAATTGTGATGTCAAAAAGACCACATGATGAGCATACTTTGGATTGTTCTCATATTGTTTTAATTCCTTCAGAACCAGCTCAGATAGTTGCATATCCTCATGTAGAATACCTAGAGCACAGCCCGCAAAGAGTCCTTCGACGGCTGCATTTGGTAGTCCAATACTGAGGGGAAGTATGTTTTTTTAAATTATAAATTATAAATTATAAATTAATTAAATTAGAGACATCAGACATCAGGCACCAAAGATCAGACATTAGACATTAGACATTAACATCAGATACCAGAAATCAGGAATCTGAAGTCAACAAAAATTCCAAACCTTTGAAAAAACAATATCTTAGCCGATGAATATCCATCAAAGGCATAGATCATTGCGGCCATTGCAACCAGAACCAAAGATTTCTCCGTGTCATTCGTGGCCAGCCATTGCAGTGCACTCTCGTAGACCGAATACGATTCTTCGTATTGTTTAGCTGCAGAGAAAGTCCAGATGAAAAAATTTAGTTTACGACTTTTAGTAAAAAAAAAAAACCTTTAAAATGAGCCAACGCCAAGCCAATGGTTGATTTAAATGTTGCCTCCGTGACTAAGTGAAATGCTTCCATTGCCTTCAATGGTTCATCGTTTTGTATGTAAGAGTATCCCAAATTACAATTCATTTGATCCCTATGGGAAGAAGAGAAAAAAAGTCAAACTTTTTCATGAGTTAGGATGAAAGATGGGAAAAAACCTTTGAATTTCAATCGTGGCTAAACTGGCTGCTCGCTTAAATGACTGAATTGCTTTTGGCCACAATCTTTGATTGTAACTCAAGTAGCCCAAAAAGCATAAATATTCCAACGAAGCATTTACATCTTCGGCATTACAATACCAACCAATTGAGTCCAGTGCCAATGGGACCGCATGCATATTCTCGATGGCATAGTAGAATTTCGGATCTCTCATAAATTCCTCATTGCTAAGCACCAAACAAACCCAATGCGTAAAACCGGCGGCCGATTCTGATGTATAGCCAAGGCTGGTGCAATGCTTAAACAAATCCATCGCTTCGTCAGATTGGCCAATTTGCTCAGCGATTAAGGCTTGTCCGGTCCATGCATTTATGAAACCAGTATCGGCTTGCTGGGACCGACCAAACGCTTTATTGGCTAATTTGATTTGACCCTGCGTTAGATATAAGACACCCAAGTTTGTCCAACTTATGGCGGACTTTTTGTCCAATTGCAGGGCTTTTATGAAGCAATGTTGAGCCAACGGGAGATTATTTATTTCTGAAAAATTGATTATTTTAATTTTAATCTTGGAAGTCCTTTCGAAGTCTTATGGAAGTTGTATAAATCATGAAAGTCCTGAAAATGTTTTTAAAGTCTTGGAACAATAGATTTTTTTTTAATTTTTTTCGAAGTCTTTTGGGTGTTTTATAGAAGTCTTTTGGAAGTTATAAGGAAGAAAGTCTTTTTAAAGTCCTATGGAAGTCTCTAGAATTAATTTTTACGTTTTAGGGAAGTTTTGGAAGTCTGTAGGAAGTCTTTCAGAAGATTTTAGGATGTCTATTGGAAGTATTTTGGAAGTTTTATGGAAGTCTTTAGGATATTTATTGCAAGTTTTTTCGAAGTTTTGAGCAAATCTTGGAAGTATAATGGAAGTCCCTAGATATTTTTAAGTTTTAAAGAAGTCTTAGAAGTATTAATGAAGTCTAATTTCAAAGTCTGTGGGATATTTATTGCAAGTCTTTTGGAAGTTTTAAGCAAGTCTTAGAAGTATAATAAGTCCGTAGATATTTTTAAGCTTTAAAGAAGTCTAAGGTATTATTGAAGTCTAATTTCGAAGTCTTTAGGATATTTATTACAAGTTCTTTGGAAGTTTTAAGCAAGTCTTGGAAGTATAATGCAAGTCCCTAGATTTTTTTAGTTTTAAAGAAGTCTTAGAAGTATTAATGAAGTCTAATTTCGAAGTTTTTAGGATATCTATTGGAAGTCTTTTCAAAGTTTTAAGGATGTCTTGGAAGTATCGTGGAAGTCTCTAGATTTTGTTTTTGAAAGTTTTAAAGAAGTTTTAGAAGTCTGTAAGAAGTATTTTGGAAGTTCTAAGGAAGTCTTATAAAGTCCTATGGAAGTCCTTAGATTTTTTTTAGTTTTAAAAATGTCTTGGAGGTATTATGGAAGCCTTTTGGAAGTTTTATAGAAGTCTTTTGAAAGTCATTGAGACTCTTGCGGAAGTCATTTGGAAGTCTTTGGGAAGTATTTTGGAAGATTTTTGGAATTCTTTAGGATATCTATTGGAAGTCTTATGGAAGATAGATGGCAACATTTTTCTTATATTATTACCTTTTGCAGCACTAATCACGCCCAACAAATTCCAGTTTTTACACTTTTGTGGCGACAATTTGATGGTGTGCTTGGCCACCTCGCCTGCCATCTCTAACAACTGTTTCTTATCATCGCCGCCGCCGTACTTGAAAGCTTGCAAATAATAACTAAGTGCTAGCTCGTACCACAGCAAAACATCTCCGCTTTGTATTTTAATTGCTCGACAATAGAATCTGCAGATTGTTGGGATAATTTCGAATTTTATTAAAACTAAAAATGTTTACCTTGCGGCCAGCTCAAATAATTGCTTCCCTTTTAATGTAACGAGTTCTTCGTCCTTTACATTAACCAACGATCCAGGCAATTGCAGCGAGGCTTTTGTGATGGGTAACATTGCAACCGTTTCCATCGCATTGGCCAATAAACGCCAAACGCAAGCGTAGTTGTTACGCGATTGAATTGCCCTTGAAGAGGAATCGATTATTTAAGATTTTAGGTTGAAAGAAACTTACTTTATTAAAAACTTGACCGCCTCTGCCACATGATCTTTACATCTGCCCAGCAATCGTTGCGACAGATAATTATAACAAAGTCCCAAATGAGCCTCGGCCATTCCTTTCAAAGCTGGCACATACGTTGGATGTTCTGTCAACAATTCCTCATAGCAAGCGATAGCTTCCTTAAAGAGACGCAAAGTAGTTTTAATATTGGCCACTTGCAATTTCGGATAAACATTTTGTTCGTTCATTGCGGACATCTTTTGATAGACTTTCATGGCAGAATTAAGTGAACCACGTTGAAGGTACGCATCAGCCAATCCTTCCCAACTGGCAATGTCGTCAACGTCAATCCTCAGAACTTGACGAAACGATGCAATGGCTTCCGTATAATTGGTCAAAGCCATATAATGAAAGCCCAACTGAATTTGCGCCCACTTACATTGGCCACCCGGAACGGCTCGGATGGCCGATTGCAAAAGGTTATTATTGGCTTCGTACGCTTCCGCCTGTCGATACAATGTACTCAACAATACAACGCACTGCTCATGCTGTGGATTCAAATAAACACATTTCTCTAGACATTTTCTTGCACGTGCCGTATCATCATTGGCCAAATAGACTTTGGCCAACCAATAGAAACAATTGCAATTGAACGGTTCCAATTTTGCGGCATTTAAAAATTGAGCAAGAGCGGCCGTGTAGTTTGCAACGTCCACGTAACTCTGGCCAAGTAGAAGATAATATTCTGCAGAATTGACAGCAGCATTCTCCTCAAGAATCCTCAAACATTCCTCGCTCTTGCTTTCTGCTCGATATTTTTGGGCCAGCAATAAATTAACAGAGTTTTTCTTACCCAAACCAACTAATTTTTCGATCGTTTTCTGGGCAGCTTCGAACTGATGGTTGGTAATTAGGGCCCTAAAAATGTATTCATTTTAAACCTTCACGTTTTACCCTTAAAAATTCCCTTACTTTGTTAATATCTCAATAAGATTGGCTTGGTCATTCAAATCGACGACTGCAGGCAACAGTTCTTTGCACAAACGAATAGCCTCGGCGCATTTAAGCTTATCATTTTGTTCAACTAAACATTGTAGAAATTGGACAGATGTCAACTGTTGCGATTGACGGTAGAAATATTCGGCCAATGCATAGGCTTTTAGGCCAAAATAAATTGCGGCTAATGTTTTTAGGCAAACGGGCCAATTTGGTTTAAGTTCATTGACTAAAAAAGAGAAATTCTGTAATTCTTATGAAAGTTTGATAGTCTTTTGGAAGTCCCAAGGAAGTCTTCCGGAAGTCTTTTCAAAATCTTATGAAAGTCTTTTAATTTTCATCTGGAAGTCTTATGGAAGTATTTTGTAATCTGCTGTCCTAAAGAAGTATTCTGAAGTCTTAAGAAAATCTTCAGCAAATTTTCTGTAAGTCTTATGAAAGTCGTTTAGTTGTCATCTCGAAGTATTTCGGAAGTATTTAGAGATCTGCTGGAAGTGCTAAAGAAGTCTTCTGGAAATATTCTCAAGTCTTCTGAAAGTCTTTCGGAAGTCTTATGAAAATCTTCTGGAAGTCTATAGAATGTTTTCTAGAACTCTTACGGGAGTTTTGTGGAAGTGATTAGGAAGTCTTCTGAAAGTCTTTTAGTTCTCATCTGGAAGTATTTCGGAAGTCTTTTAGTTGTCATCTCAAAGTATTTCGGAAGTCTTCTAAAATCTGCTGGAAGTGCTAAAGAAGCCTTCTGGAAATATTTTCAAGTCTTTCGGAAGTCTTATGAAAATCTTTTGGAAGTCTTATGGAAGTCGCTATAGAATGTTTTCTAGAATTATTGGGAGAGTTTTGTGGAAGTGATTAGGCAGTCTTCTGAAAGTCTTTTAGTTGTCATCTGGAAGTATTTCGAAAGTTATCTGACAATCTTTTGAAATCTGCTGGAAGAACTAAAGAAGCCTTCTTGAAGTATTTTGGAAATCTTCTGGAAATCTTTATGCAGTCTTCTGGAATTCTTTATGCAGACTTTTGGAAGTCTTTTGCAAATCTTATTAAAGTCTTTTAGTTGTCATCTGGAAGTTTTTTGGAAGTCTTCTAGAAATCTTATGGAAAAATTCAGGAAATGATCTCTAATTCTTTTGAAAGTTTCCTAGAAGTCTTTAGGAAGTTTTATGAATATCTTTTTAAAGTCATGGAAGTATTTTGAAAGTCTTTAAATCTTTAGGAAGTCTTTAGGAATTTTTAGAAGGTTTTTTAGAAGTCATCGGGAAATCTTTTAGAATCTGCTGAATGTCCTAAAGAAGTCATTTGGATGCATTGTGAAAGTCTTTTGAAAGTCTTCTGGAAGTCTAATACAAGACTTTAGTAATTCTTTGGATAATAAGTTCTTTAGATATCGTGGAAATTTTGTGGAGGGTTGCAAAGTCTTTTTTCTTGTAGATAAAGTTATGAAAAAATTTGGAAATTTGAAAGACTGTGGCACAAAATTTTAATAAGAGACGTTGTTACCCCTCGAGCATTTTTCAAACCTTTAAGTAAAACCTCTCTAGCCTGCAAAAAATTGCCATCTTTGACCAAAATAAGTCCCCTAGACATTAGGCCAAGTGTTGAATTTGGACTAAGCGCCACCAATTGTTCCACATAGTACGCGATATCCGTTTGCAAGTTCTGCTGCAAATCGAACCGACCATTTTCAACTTGCTCCACATACACCATGCAAATCCATTCCAAAGGATAAACATCTTCCCCGTATAATTCAACCATTTCGCTGGCATTTACCAGAAGTTCGTCCAGCTTTCGTTGTGCATTCAACAATTTCAGAAATCTCTTAAAAATTTGGTTGTGATTTTCGATATGTCTATTTGCTATGGAACTTTTTAAAGATTTTTCAAATAAACCATTCCATTTTTCGTCGTATTGCGCCAGTTGAACACAAATTTGTGAGCAACAATCAAGAGCCGATTGGAGACGAGCTGGATTCGAATCAATAAGAGATTCGGTTGCGAAAATTTCTAGAATTTTTAAACTGAATTTCGGAGACAGGCTTAAGAGTTTTGTGTGAATGTCTGCAAATTGATCGCTAAAATAGAAATAAATTATTTGATTTTAAGAAGCGAAACGCATCCAACTTACGGTGTCAGCTGCAGTAGTTTCTTATAAATGTCTGGAAGTTCTTCATCTGCGGCACAATTGGCCAATCCTTGTAGGGCTACAGTTGGTTCGGTGGTCGCGTTTAGGGCTAGTTTTAGATATTTTGCTGCCTAAGTATTTAAATTGTATATATATTTTGAGACAGAAATAGGACGAAATTACTTACTTCCTTCTTATCACTTTTCTGGTACGCAGCACCCAGCAACAATAGTGCCATATAGTTTTGCTCATCTTCCTTTAATACTTCCTGTAAATTAAGATATATTCAAAGGTAAGAACTAGCGAGTCTGGATTGTGTTAAAAAGCTATTTTTAGGAATAAATTCCGAGAAAAAATCAAACTCGATGGGGAACCCTGATTGTGGTAGCGGTACATACTTTACATTTACTAATGGCCAATGGATAGTCTTTTAGTTTTATTGCCTCTTTGGCCTCTTTTAGTGTAGTTTTAGCAATTTTAGAAGACATTTTTTTCGGAAAATCCGCTTTAATTTATCAAAAGAAAAGCCGTGTTTGTTTTTCTTTGTACGCAAATATAAACAACAGAACATAACCTAAAAAAAAATAGTGTACGTATGAAAAAAAATCTAGTACTACAATTATATTTGTTTCACATCACAAGTATAAACAATAAAGTATGCAGCCATTGTGCGGCCTGTTTATGAAATGTCAAAAGAGGGGAAATATATCGTGCTGCCTTGTTGAAAGACGTATTTTTTACCGCAAATCTTTTCTGTTTCTTATTTAATTAAAAAAAAAAACAATTATGTATTCAACATAAAAAGGTAAATTTATCGCATTTTCTATTAGTTTTACGAGTAATTTAATTATTTGTAAATATATAGGGTCAATGAACTTGAAACAAATCATTTTGCCTAGATACAAAAACAAAGGTATTAAAATACGCAGGGACGTATTGAGGAAATTTTGAGGGCTCGTATATTTCTCCGCTATAAAATGTAAGTATATAATTTTTCGGTTAAAACTTTAGCGACGCATGCAGCAGAAGCCTATATTTAGCTCGTTTCATGTAGTAGGGCATCTTGTCACGGATTTATAAGAATAACAAAAAAATAATTATGACGTCGTTTATTTAAATAAAGGAATACAATTTAGATTTCAGGGTTATGTATGCCAATATAGAGATTAAGGGTAAAGGTTTCGCAGTTTTACTTATTCCTATCCGATTTTGTCGTGTCAATCATCTCTGCGCCTGCCGTACAAATTTTTCTCTTATCTTTTAATAATTTTCGTGCTAATTGTATGACAATACTTATTAATACTAAGAAACCATACAAATGTTTTATATAAAATTTAAATAATTAATAATATTTGGGGGTTTAATTCTTTATTGTATATTTTTTTGTGGTACATGATGGTACTTGTCACATGATGAGTTCTTTGATTGTGCAAAATTTCAGATTTATAACTCTAAAAATAAAGAAATTTTTCTGGAGGAAAATCTCCCCAGCCGGGCATGCAAAAAAAGAAATGGCCATCGCACCCTGTTTCTTGCTATATCACCACTCGGTTTTCGCAGAGTATGTCCAATCCAGTTCCACAAAAGGTGACCCTCTCAAAGAAAAAAACCCTCCGCTCCGGGAAAGTCCGTTATTTTGTATTTATGCAAAGTTCACTCTACCGTTTAAGAATTAGGTCAGGAGCTCCAGTTGCATGCGTCGATAAAATGTTTTTTTAACTTTGACATGATGGTCCTATACTCTCTACAGCTGAGCGAATAACTTGGCGCAGTGAAAAAAGTATAAAATGGATCAGCCAGCTGATATTGCAGAAGAGGAACAAGAATTGAGTATAATTGAGAATAACACACCTAGTGTAGATGAAGAAACCCCTCGAGAAGCCCAGAAAAATGGGCAGTCCCTTAAATTGGAAATAGAAGTAATTGTCCCACAGCCACCGAACAAAAAGTTCATTTGTACAATTTGCAAAGTAGAATTTGATAATTTAGATGAGATAAGAACGCATCAGTCGGACGACCATCACTCCATCACGATACACAAGGACGAGAAGATTTTGGTCATTGTCAATGGGATGGTAAGAAGTTCCAGAGAGTTGGTAGACCAAGCGACCATTGTGAAACCGTTTAAATGTGATCAATGCGAAAAGTCATTTTCGCGGCAGCATAATTTAAAGAACCACAAACTTGTTCATTTGGGAGTTAAACCATTCAAATGCGATGAATGTGACAAATCATTTTCGCATGAAAACAATTACAGAGTACACAAACTTGTTCATTCAGGAGTTAAACCATTTAAGTGCGATGAATGTGGCAAGTCTTTCTCGCACGTGAGTAATTTTAACGTACACAAATTGCTTCATTCGGGCGTTAAGTCATTCAAATGCGATCAATGTGACAAGACGTTTGCACTGAAGAATAATCTGAAACTACACAAAAGTGTTCATTTGGGAGTAAAACCATTCAAATGTGATCATTGTAACAAGGCATTTTCGCAACAACATAATTTGAAGGTACACAAATTACGGCATTCCGGCATTAAACCATTTAAATGTGAGCAATGTGAAAAGTCATTTTCCGCAAAACATGATTTGAAAGAGCACAACTGGGTTCATTCCGGCACTAAACCGTACAAATGTGATGCATGTGACAAATGTTTTTCACGTGCAAATTACTTGAAAATGCACAAATTAGTTCATTTGAAAGTGAAACCATACAAATGTGACGAATGCAACGCATCATTTTCGCAATCGAATTCTTTGAAAGAACACAAATTGGTTCATTCGGATGTTAAACCATTTCAATGCGATGACTGCGACAAATCATTTACGCGACCATATTATTTGAAAACGCATCGAAAATTAGCCCACTCAGATGAAAGTGCAGACCCATTGTTTTTGGGAACGAATGATGAGGAACAACCAAAAAGGCGATTGCGCTCAAACGAAAACACACGAGATAACCGATATAAATGCGATCAGTGTGACTGGTCATTTTCACGTGCCAGGTTTTTGGAAGATCACAAAGTAGTTCATACGGGCGCTAAGCAATTTAAATGCGATGAATGTAATAAGTCATTTGCAGTGCAGCAAAATTTAAGAGTACACAAGCTAAGGCATTCTGGTGTAAAACCATTTCAATGCGATGGATGTGACAAGACATTTTCAACAAAGATGGATTTGAAAGCACACATTGTAACTCATTCGGCAGTTAAACCATTTCAATGTGACGAATGTGCGCGGTCATTCAATCGAGAACATTACCTGAAAGTACACAAATTGAGGCACGCAGATATTAAACCGTTTAAATGCGATCAATGTGATCGATCATTTACGCGATCGCATAACCTCAAAGACCACCAAGTGGTTCATACGGGGGTTAAACCGTTCAAATGCGATGTGTGTGATAAAGCATTTGTACATCCCGGCAATTTGGCTGTACACAAACTAACACATTCGGGAGTCAAGGCATTTGAATGCTATGCGTGTGGCAAATCGTTTACACAAAAGTATTCCCTGAAAAAGCACCAGCAGTTGGTGCATCGGATCAATTAACAAATATTTTTTCCTATTAAGAAGACGTTTGAATGTTAATATTTTTTTATTGAATTTTTTTAGTCTTAATTTTCAATCTGATAATATAAGATGCTATGTACTATGCGCAGGTCGATTAGAATAATTTATAATCGCAATAAAAAAAAATTATTGAAGATTTTTGAAATTTAAATAAATTTATAATTTATACAATTTTTTTTGTTTCTTTTTACTCGCCGGATTTTACCATACAATTTACATATAAGTCTCTCGCAAGGGACCGGGCAAGTTTAACATTAAAGAACCGAATAAACATAATTACTATACAGTTCTTTCAGGGCCTTCGTCACTAGTAAAGAAGGCCTTGCGGTTATTTTTGAAATAAATAAAGGAAACCGCTTCAAACTGCGATTTTCAGGCGGCAAGTTGATGTTCGCCGACTCGCCGCTAAGATATTTGGCGAACTACTGGCTGCGTATCACAAGAAATATGATAAATGATTGCTGTTTCTTTTTTGGATTTCAAATGCCTGACATTTATTTATTTAGTCAGCGAATTTAATAATAATAGCTGAGCAAAGTACAAAAGTTTAAATATCTTCATTTCTTTCCTTGTAAATTTTCTTGGCGCCAAAATTATCGCACCTGAAATTCCAGGTTATTGTTCAAATGTTTCATCTTATATATCTTCTTTGCCGCAGTTTCTGCGGGCTGAACTGCAGTATAGCCAATATGCTCCAAATAGGAATCCACCCCTTCTATCCTGTAAAGGGTCATCCTCTCACCAAATTATTATACTCCGACTTTTGGGGGAAATTCCTTTTGGCGATGATGATGATGACATCTATACAGAATGTTAAAGTACACAAATTAAATTTTTTGGAAGTTTAAAATGTATGAGA
>JANSTW010061088.1:0-11246 GCA_027564275.1 Diadocidia ferruginosa
CCATAAGAGCAGTGTGTTGCGACAGGTCGCAGCGACAGGCGACCGCGACAGGTCGCTTCATGAAAATTCCGCCTTTAGCTAGGACTGTAAATGCGACTTGATACTGAATTTTACGGCTGGGCGTACGTATCGCGCACATATGCCAAGACTCAAAGGTAAAATTTCGCGGCGGATTGAAGCGCAATTCAATCAACACGTTTGCTGAGTTTCTTATCACAATTCACAAAGTTGTTGGAAAGAAAAGTTTATTATAAAATAACAATAATATTAATAGAAGTATTCTTTAATCTCAGAAATGGATCCATTGGCAATTAATGATGATGATCATTGTTACTATAATGGTCCTACTCCTACAACCAATTTGAAAATAAAAAAAATATCAAACAATTTGTCGGATCTGACACCAATAAACAATACACCGAATGTTTTGAAAAGGCAGTCTCAGAATACTGACCAAGAGCTAAATAAAAAATCAAATACAAAAATAAGATTTCGCATGAAACCTACGCCCAGTCTAATATTTAAAAATGGCAACAACGAGCTATCCAAAGCCTTCTCAAAAAGTTTGGCGTCTGTAAATCTGGATAAAATTAAAAATTCTATAAATAAGAATTTTATACTGAAAAGTAAAATTAAATACATTGGCACATTTAATACAACAAATATTGATAAAGAGTCAGCAGTTAATCATCCTATAGAAACTATAACTTTTGGCCCAAAATCCGTTCTAATTAATAAAAGAAAAATACCAATATCTCCACCACCTAATAACGGAAGTGAATCCACCAACAAGCCTCCAGAGCAAAATCCCTCATCGCCGATTAGATGTAAATCTTCAGCTGATTTGAAAACATCAACCAATTTGCCCATAATATCATCAATATTGTTGTCGAACTATAAAGTAATTTGCTACAAATGCTGTTCGGTTATACCGGAATTGGAATACACTGAGGTTGACCTAATTCAAAAAATGTTGTTGCATTTTATTTGTGTTCAGTGTAGATTTATAACGGATTCGCCATCAAAAACATATTTGGATGATAATTTTGATAGGGTGAGTGTCGTCGACAATAATTAATTAAGAATAAGATTTACTAATCGCATTTTAATTTTCTAGGTTAACGAAGTTACTGAGACAAGTGATCCTCTAGAATTTCAGGAACAATTAGGACCAAAGAAAAATCAGGTTTGTACAATATATCGGTTGAATAGTACACTTTAGCGTCGACTTTAGCTCTTATTGGGTCCAGCCCGTCCATACGCATCAGACAGCCAAACGCACTATAATACTTGGTGATTTCTGCTTTCCGAGATTTTCGAAATAATTTCTGATAAAATGAGTTCTTGATGAAATTTGTGTGACTATATGTATAAAGACAATCATTCCATGCAAACGTATACGTTTGCATGGAAGATGATCAGTAAACTGCCCTTTTGATACCACATTTAATTCGAACCTTGTGTGCAAAGTTTTCTAATAAGTGTTCTTCTTAATAAATAACTTAAATCTAGAACGCTTTGCTGTGTGTCACTCAATGTGTAGCCAATTAGTTTAGATTTAGTATATAGTTAAGGAAACCTAGTAACTCCCTAATTAACTTATTTTGATTTGAGCTAGGTCTGTTAATAAAAAAGACTAGCCCTGCCTATAAGTCTGAGCATTCACAGAGAAAACAATCGATTGTCTCCACTTTATCCGCTGCCCAACAGTTGCAAAAAAGCATGTGGTGAGGGATTTTCATTCTGAATGTATGGACGCGGAAGAGCCCAGAGACCGGACAGTGGTGCCACTAATCTAGATATGTTCAAGAGCGGCGTCCGTTCTTTTTAGATTGTAGGATGGCAGGAAGACGTTGCCCTACAACATGAGACAGAGTTTTTCCATCTCAAATTTGGAACTTTACTAGTTTAGAACACGACTTTATTCTTTGCATGTGAGTATTAAATGCTCCTACTTATCTGCAGGATTACAAAATAGCTGGTACTTCAGTCTGAAATGCATTTTCCAAGTTAAGAAGCACATTTTATTCAATTTCAAACTTGTAACCAGATAATCGGTACATTACAAGTTAATGAATGTATTCTGTTGTGCCGATAAGAGCTATCCACCAAGTGCTGATGATTCCCTGAGTCAAATACTTCGCTTAAGAGAATAAGGTCAGTGTGGCGCATCCTAACACGTACCTGATCTTATTTTCTTTAAATTAATTGAGATTTATTTGTATAATAATGTTTCTTTTTGAAAATACACAGATAAAGGAAAAAAATGGTGAAGACGAAAAGAGGAATTGCGCATCTTTTATCAATATGGAAGCTTCGCCAGACGAAGATGTGGACAATGATGAAGTACTACATGATGATAATGGCGATAAAGTTAAGCGTGATAATGAAATACTAGAAAATAATTGCGGTGCTGAATTTTTAACAAGAAATGAATTCTTGATGCATGAAAAGGGTCATTGTACACAAAAAACAAAGGCCATACCCTCAACTACAAAGCAACAACAATTGCACCGAGAAAATTTGGACATCCAATATAACTGTCGAGTTTGCAAGGCAACATTTCGAAATTTTAAAGCACGGACTGATCATGAACTAAAGTTCCACCGAAATATTGAATCAAAAATGTATGAATGCATGTTGTGCGACGAGAGGTTTCAATTTGTATACCTTTTGGAGGATCATATCGAGAGTCATGAAAACGATTTAGAATATAAGTGTAATAAATGTGAGGAAAATTTTGCCAATTATAGCGCATTGATGACACATTACAATACACATGTAGCACAAGCTTTCAGTGAACCTGGTCGACATGTCATATTTAAGGGTAGACGAACCGAACATTATTGTGTTCTTTGTGACAAAAGTTATCAGACTCGTCATCTTTTATCAAATCATAAATATCGAGCACATGGCAAAATCAAACATGAGTATGATTGTCGTATTTGTATGAAGAAATTTAGTCGCAGAAGTTTACGTCGCCAGCATGAAATCGACAAACATTGTAACAGCGAAACGAATTTATACCATAGCGAGTTTTGTTCGAAAAAATTCAAAACCATATTTGAGCTTAAAGATCACATTGTCTATCACAACGATAATAATAATAAAAACATAAAACTGTGTATGATCGATTTAAAAGATCGGGCTTATAGCCACATTGTTCGAACGAGCGAAGGTACGGTAAGAGGACAAGTTACAGAATACTATTGTCAAATATGCGATATAAGCTATGCGAAGAGACGTAGTTTTATTTTGCATAAATCCCACGTACATCGTACCAGTCAAAAACCATCAGAATACAAATGTCGAATATGCGAAAAATCCTTTTCTAAGCAAAAAATGAGAGGTGAACATGAAGTGACTGTTCACAGAGATACAGCAACCAATCGCTATAGTTGCCCTTTTTGTACGAGAACGTACCGGGAAGTTATTTCAATGGGAGATCACATTAAAACGCACGCTCTTATTGACTCGAGTAAAAAAATAGATCAGCTATTTGATGACATTATTGAGGAAAAAACTATCGAAGACTCAGATGAGAATGTAACCGAGACTGCTCATTCCGACCATAAACCAATTAACATTTGTAGAATTTGTGGAGAAGTGTTTAGTAACAAGTTTATACTGAACCATGAAAACAACCATCGCAATACGGAAACGCAAATGTTCGATTGTTGGGATTGCGATATATCGCTAAAAAGAGCCGATTTATTTGAAATTCATCGAAAAGAGGAGCACGTTGCGATGGCCGACTCATGTTATGTGTGTGAGATATGTGCCAAGACATTCACTTTACCGAGATATCTTAAATTACACATACAGAATACGCATGCGAAGGGTGCACATCCATGTCCGATTTGTCAAAAAGAATTTAAAACCCCATTGCATTTAAAACATCACGTAAAAACACATTCCGATGATCGACCATACATGTGTGACATTTGTCCAAAGACCTATAAAGATAAACAGTTACTGCGATATCATCGATACACTCATGGAGGTGAACCTACAATCGAGTGCACATATTGCAAGGGAAAGTTTCATCATCGTTTAGCATTAAGATTGCATCAGAAGCGAAAATGTGGTTTTGGTGGTAAATTTTTAGATAAATAAAATAAAACGATTTTTTAACATAACACGTTTTAAATAATAATAATCCTGAAAATTCGATTGAAACGCCACCTCGTCGATTTTTGCGAATTAACTTTCCTCTTCTAACTTATATCGACGTTGTACTATTTACACTATTTAAATTTTTTTAAATTAGCCTAGAATTAGAAGTACTAGAAGAATGAGTCGCGACAATCAATTATTTTCATAGTAAAAATAGAGGTACTAGTGGAGGCTTATTTTCGTTTTATTCAACTCAAATTGTTGTTGTTTTTTGTCTGTCGCGAATTTAGTATATTCTAGTACCTCTACCTAGAATATACTAAATATATCAACACTAAATTTGCTTTTACTATTTTCATACAAACAAAAAATGCATAACAATATCGACCGCTCTAAATCATATTAGCAAAACGTACTAGATTATCATCTAGTACGCTTTGATATTGGTCTATCTACATTTTTCAAAATTCACATTATGTTACAATAATTCAACTCTTTTTTGTCAAATCGAGATTTTCAAATATTGATTAATTTTGTTTTATTTTCAAAAATGTTAAATGATCTCTCCATTTTTTTTAAATGTAGATAGACTATAATGCTTTTGAACCGTAGATAATATGTGGAATTTGTTGGTAAATAGTAAAAACCTTAATTTACGCCCAAAATGGTCTAATTGCCTAAACTCACTTTTTTAATGAGGCCTTTTTGTCGATGCTCGCTCGAAAATCGACATCACTACAAATCGTTTTAAAAAAATACAAAGATTTTACTCGAAAGCATATTTTTTTTTAATTTTAGTTTTAATGATAATACAATATTTATTTTTGTTCATTTAGAAAAGAGACAATAAATCGATAACACTAATACATTTAGTGTCAAAGTTGAAGCAAAATTAAATTTGTGGTAGGATTATTTGGGATTAGGTGTGTGTTATTTTAATGCAAATACTTATCGTGAGAAATAGAAAAAAATGAGTTAAATTAAATTTACGAAAAATAATATTAAGGAGTTAACACATTCCACGATCTTGTTCACGTTTTCTTGGTGCACACCTTATGATGTTATCAACTCGCAAGATCATTTCGGCTGCTTCAGCAGCTGACAATAATACTTGTCGTTTTACTACAAACGATTCGGTGATGCCCAATTCTTTCATACAACCGATTTTACCTTCGTCCATATTTAAACCGGCCGATTTTTTACCTTGCACATGGGCAGCTCTTAACTCGGCTACCAATTGGGCCGAATCATAACCAGCATTATCGGCAATTGTTGTTGGTAATTGCAAAAGGGCTCCTATAAAGAGTTAAAAATTAATTTTTGTAAATACTAATTTCGGTAAACAAGAGCAGCGTACTAGCAAAAGCTTCGATGGCAATAGCTTCCTTGCCGGGTGTTTCGTTGGCTTTTTTAAAAATGGCACAGGCCATTAAAGCTTCCGAACAACCACCACCATAAACAACTCGTGTCTCCTTAACGGTAGCGGCCAATACACAAAGTGCATCATGAAGAGATCGTTCGGCTTCATCGATAATTTGTTGAGTTGCACCACGAATAACAATAGTACAGGCTTCACCTAACTTAACTCCACTGAAACGAAGTAAAGTGTCATCGCCAACCATAACCTAAAATTAACAACATTTAAATTTAAATAAAACAAAGTCAGTGAGAAGAAGACTAACCTGTTCAATTACATCACAATGACCAAGTTTTACAAGTTCTGGGTTGTCAAAGGTAGACACAATTTCTCCGCCAGTCACCAATGCTAAACGTTCAATACCATCAAAGTCGGCATGTTCAATAGCCATAACACCGGCATCGGCGAACAATTGCTCAGGATAATTATAGATCAATTGTCGGTTAATGAAAACGTTACACTTGTGATTCAAGATTTTGTTAACTTTGTCTTTCATTTTCTCCTTTTCTGCCATTTCCAAGTCAGCAATCTTTGCCATTGAGTCAACTTTAACCGTTGAACCGAATACTTTAATCTTATCTGTGTCCATTGGTGTGTTGGCCAATAAGATTGTGGCATTTTCAATGCGATTTGGTTGATGCACGCCGGGTTTCTTGTCCAACAGAAAACCTTCATCTAAAAATGAATCTTCCAAGGTGCCACCAGTCTTCTTAATAATGTGAATAGCTCTCAATTCACCGGATCCCTTCAAACGTACCACAGCGTCAACAGCTAACTTTGAGAAAAATCTACAAATGAATAAAGTTATAAAGAGGCTAAAATTGCTTAACAATTCTTACTCCTTGTGATGACATAGAATTTTTGAGCTCAATGTTGTCCGGGCGATATTCATTAAATCTTCGCGGAACGCTTCTGAGTTTGCGGAATGATCTTGTGACGATGCGATCAGTGCTTCCCGGGCAACATCAACGGCTTGACGCCATCCAGCGATGATTGTTTGAGGATGTAATTTTTGTTCGACTAACTTTTCAGCTTCACGTAATAGTTCGGCTGCTAAAACTGTAACGGATGTAGTGCCATCACCGACTTCATCGTCTTGAACTCGGGACATGTTAACCAAAATTTTTGCAGCTGGATTGTCGACGCCAACAGCTTTTAGAATGGTTGCACCATCATTTGTGACTTGAACTTGACCAACATTGCGGCCATGTGATACCAAGATTTTATCCATTCCTTTTGGTCCAAGTGTACTTTTGACCAAATCACCGATAGCAATAGCCCCGATGAACGAAGACAAACGAGCTATTTCGGCCTTCTCTTCTTGTGCATCATTTTTCAGAATACGTACTGGATTTAATGCCAATTCCTTGAAAAAAAAATCCAATTATTTAACGAAATCTCTAGATCCTTCCACAATGTTCCAACAGTAAAATAGTGACTCATCTAACATTAAACTTAAACCTAACATACGCTATTATTTGGATGCTAAAACTATTTTCCATTTAGGCACACCAAATAAAACTAAATCCAAATAAAATAAAATTAATAGAATCATCCAGAATATTAAAAAAACGGAAGATTTCTATCCAATTTTTCACATAGCTCACGTGGGTGAGGTTATGGGCGAAAGGTAACACCCGGCACTTTAAATCAAATTTTAACTAACAAATATTGCTCTAATTATTAAATCCACATTATATTGCCATAATAGGAATATTTAACTTTTTGTTTTAACAAAATTCTACTTAAATAATTAGTTTAATTTACCATTTTTATGTGTTTTAAGTTTCTGATAAAAATTACACAAAACAATTTATCGCAAACACACGATGTTTTCTGATGTTGAATATAAATGCGCGACAACCATATTGAGGTGAAATTTTAGTCTGTGTGCGGTGAGTTTTTTTACAGTGAGCGCAAATCTAATTTTGTGCTCAGTATATAACGATATCAAAATAAATAACCCAGTATATTTTTGAAAACATTTTTTTAAGTACATATTATGGTTTTCATTGGTCTTGTTTTTTTAAAGACCGAGATTTAATAATTCTTAAAATTATTTCACATAAATAACTTAAGGATGGGATATAGAAGTTCATTTTTTTCGTGTGTATGTATTTTTTTTCGTAAAATAGTGTATTAGAAATTTTTCTCCCTGCACGGGTGTAAAATTTATTTTAAATTAATTATAAAGGCTTTTTTAACATTTCCGTCCGATTAACTGCGAGATATATAAACAAAGAATGTGCAGAATTAAAAAAAATGTAAATTACTGGTAAATTGAGCTCTACGGTACAAGAGTTTTACATGAGTTTAGTTGACAAAATAACAATATTTATTAAAAAATGTACGCTTAACTCTGAGTTTTATTCATTGTAACACTTACTGTAAAAAAGTGCTAGAAGAAAAGTCTAATAATTTAGAAGGTATTTGAGTTCCCCCGTACCTTTTGCTTTACTAGTGAGCACTCTTAAATTGTACACTGCACGTTTTTGGAAATATAGATTTTGTCCTAATACTGACTTAAAATAAAGATAAAGTGAACAAAGATACAAAAATGTATAAACTCGAATGAAACAAAGTAATTTTTGTTATATAAAAAAGATTTTTTCCAAAATTTAAATTAATATGATGGATAAAATGACCGAATTAATATGTACTTGTATGTTATGTAAAGAAAAAACTTCTATTGCTGAAAAAAATTTGCGAATTATGAACTATAAATCTATAGTAAATTAAAACTATTTGAATGCAGGCGTACATTTTGGTTTGGCTGGTATCTTAAGGGCATATGATGGTCAAGTAAGGGGTATAATTTTGGCGCACATTTGAACCTTCACCTTTCTATGAAATGTACATATAAATTTGTATTGATAAATGTAATGAAAGAATAAGTTGCTTTTTTGTTGTGGTTATTTTTTAATATTAAATAAAAAAACAAAAGTTGAACTTAATTAGTACATACATTTGATCAAAATATTTTCATTAAATTTAATTTTTGTATTTAATTTATTTGAAATATATAATATACAAACATTGTGGAAGAATTGGTTTTTCTAAATTTGACTTTAAAATTTATTTATAACACTTTTTCTATTATCGGATAATTTTTATTATTATTCTAAAATCTATATTATAATAAATACTATAATTTTAAAATCTGTTGATGCCATCTGAAATCACTCGAATATCGGAAAACTATAAATTTTAAATTATTATTATGAGCATATATATAATTTCCCTTTTTGACTCAAACTGAGCAACAAATAAAAAATTGGCAACACTAAATATTTTTATTTCGATGTCATCTGTCAATTGTCATGAAATTGTGGGTCTGGGAATTTCAACAATCAATAATCATCAGGCTGAATTTGATTTTATTTGTTTAATTAAATTAAATTTAAATAAAACATTTTGTATTTATATTAAAATGAGTGGAACTTGGAAAAGCCATACAAGTACCTCAGATAATAATGAAGATTACGATAACATTCAGATTCGAAAATCGGACTGCGAAAGTGTAACTAATAATGATGAATGGACGGATTCCCAACAAGGTAAAATTATTAATTTTAGATATTCCGATTGTTTAAAGAGTTCTAATTTAAATGTTTTATTATTTAGAAAGCGTAGTAGATAAAGATGAAAGAAACGGTTCTAGCAATACTATTGGCTACGAAATAGAAATCGATTATGAAAGGTGTGAATGTTCTATATGTTTTACAATGTTCGATAACCTCAGCGAATTGAAAACGCACATAAAGCATCATTTTAAAACTTACCAATGTGCAATTTGCAATGAAAAAGTTGTTGGCGATACAAAATACAAGTTTCACATCAGTTCACATAAAAAATTTGGAAACAACATACTAAAAACGAATGGAGAGCCGGCGGAATATATCAATAATTATAAGAACATTAAAAAGAAGATAGATTATAATCCGATTAAATTGCAGATAGACTTAGACATACCGTGTGGAATTTGTGGCAGACTATTTAAAAATGATAATGCACTCGAAAGACATTCGCTGACCCATACGGAAGATAAAAACAAATTTTTCTGTGCACATTGTAATAAAGGGTTTAGTACAAAGACAAATTTAAGAATACATCTCCGGGTGCATACGGGCGAAAAGCCATATAGTTGTAGGTTTTGTGAAAAAAAATTTAATACGCAAACACAAATAAACTGCCACATTCGTTCACACACTGGCGAGAAACCATACCCATGTCCACATTGTGACAAGCGATTTAATTATTCAACAGATTTACGGCGTCATCGGCGTACCCATGGCTTTGAAGAAAAGCGATTTTCATGTTCAATATGTGGCTGGAAATTCTATGAAAATAAATTTTTAGTAAAACATCTCTTTACTCATCAGCAAAAAGCGAGAAAACAATCAAGTAAATCTGGTAAACAAACGTTTTCTCCACCCGTCGAAGCTGCTGTCCCGGAAAACGATGATGAATATGAAAACTATGAATATATTTTAGGATGAAAGGAGACATTCAAATAATTTATCATAATGAAAATAAACTTTCGTATTTATAAGGAATTGTTTCTTTGTCTTACCAAAAAATAGTCGAATTAATAAATGGTTAAATTAATATTTGGACTGAAGCTATAAATACAATAGAATTTATGTTCCTGAAAACATGTAAATAAAAGATTAACTATGAGTACTTAAATACCAGCTTCAATCTAGTAAAAAAAAAATCGTAGTTAGAAAGTCACTATAAAAAATTACAATACAGTTATTACTAGTTACAATTTAAAAAATAAAACAACATTATTACGTATTAACAATGAAAAATTATATAATAATAATAATAATAATAATACCTATAATATAATTTAATAATTATTACCCGGCAGTTATAAAATTATTATGTGTAAAATACAAAATGAATTTAAATTGCATACAAAAATCCAAGTATAATAATAATAATTCTTTATTTATATATTTTGAGCATAGCTCATCAATGATTTAATTTAAAAAAAAAACATTTTTCTTCTTCTATTTTTATTTATATTACCGAAAATCAAAAAAACATTTTTTTTAATCTTTCTTTTAACTCACCAAGTCATAATACAATGGGTCGGTTATGCTTTTATGATTAACTTTTTATATTGATGAATCATAGAGGAACCTACAGTTTTAAGTGAATTTCGAAGTTTTGAACCACTCGACCAGAATTAATACTTATATAGCGATTATTAATAATAAATCTATGGTATTATGTATAGAGTTCGTTATTTTTCCATAATATAATGGCTGCGTTTACGGCAGCTGCTGTTGTCGGTATATTTTTATTTCTCATTTATTTAATTATGCAAAAAGATTTTACAACCTTATAAATAATTATGCACCTAACACTAAAGTAAAGGACTATAATTAAATCTGCATAATAGGCATTGATAAAAAGTAATAAACAAACATATAGGTATATAATAATAAAGAAGAACTGTAATACTGAATTAAATAAATATAGCAAATTCAAATTGACTTCAATTAAATTACAAAAATCATATTTTATTTATAAACCATTAAATTAACCTGCTTCCGCGCACAACGTATATCTAACCTAAATTTTCTATAGAATGAACAATAATAATCTTTGAACAAAAATATTTAAAAAAAATAAGAAATAAAACTTTATATTATAATATTAAAATGTAAAGAATATGCATTTTTGAACATAGCAACTGAAG
>JANSTW010061099.1:0-11246 GCA_027564275.1 Diadocidia ferruginosa
GAAATTGTTATTGATTTTACAGATTGTGAGGTGTATTTAAACAAATTTGCTGTTGATTTGAATTTTGCAGCAGATTTGACTGCTTTCTTTTTATTAACAACATGCGGTTTTAAAAATAACATCAATTTTTTCTCTCTGTGATCATCATCATCGTGGCCTTAACTCTAAAGCTAGGGAGCATATGGACTATTTAACCTTTTTTTCTATCTGATAAATATATGTGACTATATTAAAGTGTTGTCAGCAACTCGAACTAGCCATATTTTTAATTGATCAGTGGAGCGGGTTTTACACTATATAAGGAACCCTATCTGTTGGTATCATATATAGGCGGGCAAACGGCTTTAAGTGACTTCCGCTGCGGTCGCTTTTTACTTTTTTAAAACACCTTCGAATAAAAGTCCAGTTGTGAAAATTATTTGACCCTGCCGAGCTTCAAACTTACAACTTGAACAACTTGAACACAAAGCCGTTACGATAATCACTGCTCTATGCTGACTATTTTAGTCTGCAGCTAACACGAAAATCAAAAACAATTTTTATACAAAAATATCGAAATATTTAAAATAATTTAAACCAAAATTTCGTCAAATGTCTAACACCATGTTTTTACTTGTTTTATCTTTATGATGCCCTGATTCAGAAAAACTGGAAAACAAAACTTGAAATCTGACATAAACCCAAATTGTCTCTATTAGTTCAAAATTTTGAACAAAAAATGTCAAAAATTGTATATTTACAACAATAAAAATATGGGACGCTTCCACCTTTTTAGTCAGAGACCTTAATTTGAATTTCTGCGTATAGGAGCACTTTAAAACCACACACACCAAAACTTACAAAAATCTGTAAAACTTTTTCTATTTTCTCATATTTTTCCGCAATTTTTACAAAATGGGAATCGTAGCATCTTTGACCTAGAGGCTCTAAATGTATGGGACTGCTAAAAACTTACCAATACGAAATTTTGTTTCAATCCGTCCACTGGTGTAAAACTTTCTTGTAGCCAATATTTTGTAATTTTTTAGACATACGTCATTCAGACGGACGTCAGACGAACGGATGGAAGGACGCTTTTTTAGTTTTTCTGAATCAGCGCATCATAAAATTCAAAAAATGGTCCCGGCTTCCGACAATTTTACAATTTTTACCTAAATTAAGGCTTTTTTTTTGAATAACGGAAGCTAGAAATATATTAAAAAATATTATTTTAATTGTTCCTCAGAACCGTAAGCCTATTACAAGATCGCCATTATGACGTTGTGCCAGCAGGAAATGGGGTAATTTATTAGACATATAACTTTTAAACATAATTTCTTATTTTGCAACTATAAATAGTCTGACCCATCGTTGAGCCGAATTCAGGTATGTTGTGAGGGATACGAACGAAATGCTCACGTTTTTCGTAAATGTGATCCCATATGCAAAGACGAATGTATCAATGGGCTTTGTGTGGCACCGAATCAATGTCAATGTTATCCCGATCACGTTCGCAACGCTGGTGACTTTTGCATTCCGACGTGTCCGATAGGGTGTGGTAATGGCGTTTGTTCTGGTGACACAAATCAATGTGTTTGCAATGAAGGTTTCAAATTGGAGGTGAACAAGAAGTTTTGTTCGCCAGTTTGTGCGGCTGGTTGTTTGAATGGTAACGGCTATTTAATTTTTCATTTATTTTATCAATTCAATTCAATTCATGTATTACCAAAAATAAAATTAGATATAAAATTGTATTCAATATTTTTTTTATACATAAGTATTAACAGATTTAGAGCTTTAACTCCGACACGATATTTGTAATTAAAATATACGAATTGTTTTTTTTATGATGAAAGGCAAAATTTAAAACCTGTTACTTTTTTAAAATTTGTCACTTTTTATTTACTTTTATTGTCAATTTACTTCCTTTAGGAAATTGTACGGCCCCTGATACCTGCACCTGTAATGCCGGCTATGCCCTAAGTGCAGCTAAAAAATGTGAACCAGTCTGTACGGGAGGTTGTGAGTTTGGTCAATGCGTTGCGCCCGAACAATGCTCATGTTTGGCTGGTTATCAAAAAATTGGCTCGACTTGTCAACCGATTTGTCTTAGGTTTGTCGCAAAAATCAAATATTGTATTAAATTAAAAAAATTATTATTTCAGAGGCTGCAATAACGGTCGATGTACAGCACCAAACGTATGCACTTGCGCCAGCGGATGGACACTTGACGGGATTGGCACAACATGTATACCTGGTTGCGATCAACCATGCTTAAATGGCGTTTGTACAGCACCAAATACTTGCGCCTGCAGTCGTGGATTTTTGGTGGATGAAACAAATCCATTTAAATGTTTGCCACACTGTCCAACCGGTTGCCCGAATGGTGTGTGTAGCAGTCCAAACTTTTGTCTATGCAATCTTGGATTTGTAAAGGATCGTAGTATTAAGGGAAGTCAAGCCTGTGTGGCGCGATCAGTTTGAAATTTTTAAATTAAGAAAATATTTTGTTAATATTTAAATATGCACAAGCATTTTTAGATATTTTAAAATAATCAATTTTATTCCTTTTACCTGGGAACTGCACCAGAGCAACTTGATGCGCTTCTTTTTTTTCTAATAGCTCTTCTAGGTCGATCCACGTAGCAAAAAAAATATTTTGTTAAATATTTGCTTGTATATGTACCTTCGAACTTGTACTTTTAGGTCTTTAACTAAAATACAGCAAGGATCAACTGATTCTTTTTACAAAATTTGTTTAAAGTTTGTCGAACATATACTTTCGCATAAACATTTTTGTAAAAAATCGGTCGAATTTACCGCTGTTTACTAACGTAAAGATCAAAAACTAAAAAATTAAGGATAATATATACAAGTTAATACTCGAGTAAATATTAAGCTAAATTTCAATATTTTACGTCATTGACCATGCTATGAAGTTAAAGAGAAAAAAGTTCCGCAACAAGTCCCAGGTTATAAAAAAATGTTTTATAATAAAAAAAGACAAAATAAAAAATATTTTAATTTTAGCAGAATTCTTTACGATATTATTTTTTTTAATTTAAAAGATAAAAACATGTTTGTTGTATTATATATGAAGCTCAAGAAAAATCTTCTTCTATTCTTTGGATTGAGTTATTTGGAAATAAAACTTTTCAAAATTTATTCCAATAAATTTGGTATTTTTGTACAAAATTCCAACTATCACCGGAAGAAGGAACAATTTATATTTTCTTTTAGATTCCAAAAATTTTTCGGTCGATAAGTAAAATATTCGTATAATATAACAATATATATATTTTTCCTATACATTACGAATTATAAAAGAAAAACCTCGAGATATACGATGTGAAAATATCCCTAGAAAATTATTGTATCAAAAGTAAATTGTTACGTTCACTATATTATTACCACTATATTATGTAACTACAATGTACAATAAATACCAAGTAATAATATACTTTTGAGAATTTTCCCTCTTTATGTTTTCTTCATTTTTCCAAGAGTTATAGCTTGAAATAGCTCTATAGTATACATACTTAATATATGATTCGTTATGACTGTTATGATTGATTACATGTTACATATTATATGTAAGAAAATAAAACGATAAATAAAATAATTTATAATAAATTTTCTTTTAAAATCCGGCTTATGCTAAAGCATGCGGTAAAATAAGAAAATTTTATTTGTATGTAAGTATATAGGAGGATGTGGTAGGAGAAAATGTTTGTGAAAAAATTGTATTTATAATTTTTTTGACGTAATTTTAAAAATTTATTTTGACACTTTTATGTCACAAACAAAATACTTAGCGACAAAAAACCTCATGACAAAGTTTTTTCTCTCTATTCTTATTCTGTCCCATGCAACTTTACTGAATACGAAATGATTACACTACCCAACAAAATGACACTTTTTTAAATTTTCTGGGTTAAAACTGTTTAAAGGTAATTTGGGGTAGCTAAATCCGAAAATAACAACCATTTTTTCAGCTCTAGTTTTTTTGATATAGGCGATCCTCCCTTTTGAAAATATAAACAAGTTCAAAAATCCATAATATAATTAAAAAAAATAAATTATTAAAATAAAAATGGTCCCTATGCCCCTTCGCTTTAGAGTAAAGGACACGATGATGATGATGTATATAGTTTTTTTAGTAATTATGATTTTTTAAACTTTTTTATATTTAAAAAACGGCGGATTGATCATCTCAAAAACTACAGCTGCTAGAAAAAAATGGTTTTCATTTTCGAATTGAGTGACCCCAAATATAGGGATATTTAAAAATGTTCTATTATTTTTGATTTTTTTTATTTTTTATTAAATTTTTAACCGCATCTTTGGCAAATATTATTTTGTCAAAATAAGTTATATTCCTTTTATATAGCAATCAATTGGAAATATTATAAGTAAAAATCGCAATGTTCTGTATATTTTATTTTATTTAAAAAAAGATTTTTTTTTTGATAAAATACTAAACTATATATACATAAATGTTTTCGAAGTCACTTAAATCTCTATAAATTTGTACTACTTCGTTTTTAAGGTTACTGAGCTGCCATTCTTTTAACATCAGAATCGTAATCAGTGACCTCGAAAACCCCGAAATACAACTTTTCATTAAATTCAAGACATTTTATGCATTTCTATCCGTTATATAGAATATGCCATTTTAAATTTTTGAATTTTTCATCAAATTCGTAATCAGCGACCTCAAAACCCCTGTTGAATCGTTTCATCTGAATAAAGTGAATTTTAAACTCTAGTGCGCCATATTTGGTCCGTCATTTTATGCTAAAAAATATTAGATATCCAATGAAAGAACATAAATAATTTTACATATTAGTCGAAACACCAAAATTGTGTGTAGGTGTGTGTAACTTTATTTACATGATTTTTTTCTCCTTAACATACCCTTAGTCTGGACGCCATATTGTGTCTGCCATATTGATTTAAAAAAAAAAGTTATACGGTTTCAAAAAATATAGGTTTGTACGAAAATATTAAGTACAAATCTGTTTATCTCAAAAATCTGAGGTGGTATTTCTGACGGAGAATTGCCTATATTTTATTTAAGACACTCTTTTCTTTACTTTTTACATTCATATTATTTAACAATAATATAAAGTCTAATAACACAGCAAGAGAATATCAATAAAATAATGTAATAAAAAAATATTCTTCATTTTTTGCAACAAAAATTATTATATAGGTATGTAGCATTTTATGAAATATTTATAAACTTCAATGAAAGAGAGATACTTTATTTTTGAATGTAAATTCGGAATCGATATCGTATAATAATATTTATAATGATGTATTTGGAGAAAATAAGGAAGAAAATGTGGATAGTTTTTAAATGTAATCTATTGTATCATTGGTATAGAGGAAGGAGACTTTATAGATATACCTTCTGTTCAACTCAGAGGCGAGGCAAGTTTTAAATCGATTTTCTATTTTCTAAAAAAAATAATTTATTGTTCAAAATTAAATTAGGATTTATCCTGGTAAATATTAGCATATAGTGTAACTCTAATTTAGAATTGAAGAAAGTCATACATAAATGCGAAAGCAATCAAATGTATAATTTAGAAACGGATAATGGACTTTTGTAATATTATTGTCTCTAGCTATATAAACATTTGTTTTGTATTAGCCTAGAAATATATTGCAACTCTTGTCAGTTTATGAGTAAATAATAAAATGACAAGAGTTGCAATATATTTCTAGGCTAATCCGTCATAAATGGAGTTCAATGAACACCCTCCGCAGATAGTGTCAAATAGGCATTTTTTTCAATTTGACTGAGCAATTGAGGTAGGTATAGCTCAAGCGAATTATATATTTACAATTATTATTTAAGCCAATAAACATTTGGCTAGAGCCAATAATATTACAAAAGTTTTCACTTTTCGTTGACCGATTAGCCTGTTCCTGAATTTCAATATTTTTAACATTCACGGTCGAAAAAAAGTAAACAAAAATAACATTTTATTAGGTTATATGAAACACACTTTAAGAGTCCAATAAAATTCTTTTATGGTGTTAAAAAGCTCATTTACCGACATATTATATGAATATGAATATACAAATAAAATTGTCGCATTTCTAAATCTTGTTATTAAATTGCCTATATCTGGATAAAATGCTTGAATATAACGAACAATAAAATTAATATTATATTAACCTATGTAGTTAGAATAAAATAATCATTACCAACATTTGGCACCATCTCGGTTTTCGAATATTATTTGATTGCGGTGAGCAGACATTAAAGTAAAATCTGAAATTTTGTAGAACTTTTTTTTCAGATGTTAATACATTTTTTTGGCGTCTATTTAAATATTATTATATTTTTATAAGTTTTATATGCGAATATATAAAACTTTATAGGATTTTTTTTTAGTATTTGGTAGAATAGATTGTTACACACAGAATAAATATATAAAATAATGTTAAAAGTTTGTGAATATTCAACAATCGCAGTTTTCCTGTTTCTGAGAAAATAAAAGTTTTAATGTTTTTTATTGGATTATATTACCGTTTTGTATGTTACATAATTATATATAAAATGATAGTGTGGGCAATTATGCACTGAAATACATTTCGTTCCGGTTAAGGAGAAATAAAATGTAACACTTTATTTTATTAAGACAATATTATATAAAAGAACATAATTTTGAAAGTTAATACAAGTTATTGTTTTCCAAAAGTTATTTTCAAAGAAGATAATATAAATTTTATTATACTTGGATTATTTTGTATGTGATTAAAATGCATATTGTATTTATACATGTTAATTTCATAACTGCCGCGTAATAATTATTTAATTAAAATGTATTTCATTTTTATTATAAACTTTATATCTTGTGAATCTTATCTCAAAAATATGGGTTAAACAGCGATGTTCAAGTTAGTTTCTGTTATCTATTAACTTTATCAGTGGCCGGACTAACTCTGTATAGCAACTATCTGTACTACGCCGAAAGAAAAGTTTGTAATTTCAACAACTAAAGGCTCTATTTTTAAACCAATAACGCCATGATGTTGAACTGATTCTAAATATGTAAAATCAACAGAAGATAGTAACATATATAAACTGGTACAATTAAATGAAGTTAATTTTAAAATTGTAGCTGTAAATCTAATATATTTGTGTTGTTGGATAATTCTTATTGATTTTACAGATAAATTTGTAAAAATATCGATAGTAGTGCCACAGCGGTAACTTTTATCACTTAACAATAAATTACAAAAATAATTATTTTGTCATTTTCTATAACTCTTGCATATCAATTTTTTAATGAAATGAATATGTTTTCCAGATATATAATCAAAAATAAGTAGAATTTACCACAAAACTTTTTACTATTTATTTTCTTACAACTTTTGCTAAGAAAGTTTTTCAATAAAGTAATTGGTTAAGCAGATATGATAAAAATATTTAAATTTCCGGTGGCGCTTCAGTAGTGACTTTTAAACCAAAAAAAATTGCAAAACCGTGTAATTTATTATTCCCTAATATAAATCATCCATAAAGTGTTTGGTTTTAGAGACATGAACAAAAATATGATAAAAAGTGCCATCTTAAATGTTTATCTAAGATAAAAGTAGACGATTCTACTATGATATCTTTTATCGAAAGAACACTAATAATACATTAATCATCATTGTGTCCTTTAGTACAAAACGGGGGAGCATAGGGACAATTTTACCCTTTTTCTATATGATACCCTGGTTTTCATTGACGACTATATCTTTTGACTATATCAAAGGTGCAGTGTTTTGTCAGCAACTCGCACTAGCCATATTTTTTAGTGATTAGTGGCTCGGGTTTTCGTACTATATGAGGAACCCTATCAGTTGGTGTCATATAGACAGACCAACGGTTTTAAGTGACTTCCGAACCACTGCGATCGCTTTTTTTTTACAAAAAAAATACCTGCGAATGAAAGGTGATAGTCCAGTTGTGAAATGTTTTTTGAACCTGCCGAGTCTGGAACAAGCAACCTCTTGGACACAAAGCCGTGACGCTTCTCACTGCTCTATGCTGACTATGATAGTACATTATTGCTTTATCAAAAATATTTTTCAAAATCAAAAATCTTGAACAAATGCTTTGCATGACATCATATTAAATAACTAAAATTTCAAGAAATTACAAAAATTATATTTAACTAAACAAAAAAATGTGTAATTTTTGGTTAATAAAAGAGTCTTGTGATTCAACGCCATCTTGAAATAAGGTGCTATTTTGACTTTGTTGTGTATTGTTTTTTCTTATAACAGAGGAATTAGTGGAGTGAGCATATCGACATATGGTCTCAATACTGCCTTGCTTTGTATAATAGACACGATGATACAAAAGCAATTAAAGATCAAGTATGCGATATAAATTCAATAAGCTACATCTTTTATCTCGTCTTATATAAATAACAAATATCTTATTAATTTGCCTTAATCGCCCACCTGTTAACTAACAAACATAAACATTTTATTAGCCCATAAGTACCCTACTACTTGTTAATATAAAACTAAATATACTAAAACAAGAAATAGTTTGTTGTATTATTACTAAAATAGATGATAGCTGCTCTACATATAATTTCTTTCACTATAATAGTTTTTTCATTTCAATCTAAATATAAATTCAAAAATAGCAAACATATCATAAAAAATCATAAAAATGTTAAAAGCGTCGTTAATTTTATTAAAATGTGTGAAAAAATGATTGAGTGAAATGAAGAAAAGACAAAAAAAAACGCTCATCAGTGGCGTGCGTATAGATACCATAATATAATAAAATCACTCAATGTCGAAAAACTCATCATATCTTTTAATATAAATTTCATTGACAAATTTTAATTTTTTAAATAAACAAATTTTAGACTGAAGTGTAGAATTTTCATCGCCCTTGGATACTTCCCCAATTTTTAAGGGAGTATTCAGTATAATATAATATATGAATAACGTAAACTGTCCTTTAAAGAATGGAGAGGATTTAAAAAAAAGGGGAACACTTCAGCCCAATGATATAGAAGAAGGTCCGGGGGAACGACAGTTTCCGATAAGATAATGCCAACAAAGCAGTATGTTCGGGGGCGGTAGCCCATTGACAAAGAAAATTGAACAAAAACCGTATTTTTATAGATTTTTTTTGTTCGGGCCTCACTTCTATAATGTCTACACTTACTTTTTTAAATGGAAAGAAAATGAATAGATTGGTGACTAAGCGCGACAAACTCCCCGAACAAGCGTTATTCAGGGGAATCTCGTTCGCGACCTCTCAAGAAAGTTTGAGGAGGATTCGAGTGTGCAAGGATTTTGGTTTTACATATTTTAATTATGATTAGCATAAAAAAATATTTTTGGATGTTCACATAATTATTTTTAAATTGTGTAATTATAAGTAACTGCGCCGTCACTGCATGAAATTTTTTCAAGAAAATTTTATTTTCTCAACGTTTTTTTTATGTTGTTGATTCTTTCAGCTCGTGTTGTGTATCTTGTAATTATAGAAATTATGACATAATATTTTTACAGTTTTTATTTGTATATATTTTCATTTTTTTTTTAAATTATCAGGAGCACATTTCGAAAAAAAAAAGAAAATCATAAAAAAATATTCACAAGATTCACAAGATAGTTTATATAAATAAATTAAGAAGTTTATAATTGGAAAAATCAACACAGAATTTTCTTTCTATTTTTTCAGTACCTACATCTATAATTATATAAAATAGTTTGGTTAAAAAAAACTAAGTTTTTTCTCGTATTTTCAGAATTGAGGAAGAAATTTCTATACAATTTATTTTTGTTTTGGTTTTTTTAGAGCTTTGCGAGTATATAAATAATAATAAATTGTATTGAGATAGTTTTGCAATATATAGAAAGATAAAAATAGTTTTTTTTTCGTAAATTTTTTTGTTACACCATGAACTTTAGAATGTTTTTTTTTAGAAAATTGTGTAATAATTTTTCTCATTAAAAACTTTTTAATAAATGTATAAAATGGCATTTTGACATTTAAATATAATATGCAAATCAAATGTGGGCATAACTGAATGAAGGTTCATGACTCACAAAATATTTGACATTTAACATTTGATTTGTATCACCTGATTTGTGAATCATATAGAATTCACTTAAAATGTAAAAAAAAACATCAAATCTTTTCAAATCATCGATTTCTATCAACATGAATAATATACATATATCGAAAATTGTATACAGGTTTTTATAATAAAAACAAATTAAATATTTCTATTTCTTACAAAAAAAATGTAAACATTTTTTTCACTTAATTGAATCATCATGAAATTTTTTCCCGTTGACATTTTTATTTAAAATCTTGAGGAATTTGCGTGAATTTTTTGTTTCTCTAATTTTAGATGCATTCGAAAGAAAATTAAAAGAATTCAATTAAGTTTTTCTTTTTTCAGTTAAATTTCAATTTACATGCTTTTCTTTTCAATGTTTTAAAATGCTAAGTATAAAGAATTTTACTTAACAAAATTGATTTTTGTTATTTTACTATAATTTTCAATTTCCAGCTATAAATAAATAATTATAAAAGGAAAATGGTAAAATGTTCTTTAGATATAACTAAATGTTAACTTTTTTCTAAGATATTTGTGATTTTTTAAGACATTTTCTGTTTTCAAGCGTAACAATTTCTATATATGGACCGAAACCCAGACTGTTACGTTACATTTTCGCGTTATTTTCAACAAACATTTAAAGTTCAGGAATTTTGTGCAAACTTTTAACAACTTAGCACAGCAAAGGCATTTTGTATGTTTGTAGTGCTAACAAAAGAAGTGCTCTCAAAAAAGTCCTCTATTCTGGAAGTTGCAGGGACCCTGATACCAGGGTTGCCAAACCCAATTTTATTAGTTCAGTAAAATAAAGATAACTTTTAAACCGTATAGAGCACAATGCTTAAATATAGCTTAAAATACGCAAAACTAAAATCTCCGTAATATTATTTTCATTAAATTAGTAATTAATTAATTAAATAATTATTTGTACAAAAAAGTGTTTAAAAAAAACTTAACCCCAAATTTCGCTAAGATAACATTATCATAAGCTTTAACAGTATCGTACAATATTACGGAAAATTTAGTTATGCGTGTTTTAAGCTATATTTTAGCATTGTGCTCATTACGGTTTACGAGTTATCTTTATTTTCATCATCATCTCATCCTCTACTCCATAGCGTGGGAGCATAGGGCATCAACAAATTGCTTCCAACGCACTCGATT
>JANSTW010061110.1:0-11245 GCA_027564275.1 Diadocidia ferruginosa
TTCATTAGGTGTGGAATCAAAATATTGCATTTTAAAACTTTTGCATACAAACTTTAAACCCCTCCCCTGCAGAAATGTAGCCGTAGTATAATTTTTTGTCGGGAGATGACCCTTTACAGGATAGAGGGGGTGGGGTCCTATTTGGAGCATATTAATAATAATAATAATTTGCCACTACAACCCGCTTAGGGTCTTGGGCTAAACCATTAAACAATTTTTATTAGATATTTAAAAAAGATCATGAAACAAATGTCATTAGTTTACTATATCTCACAAAAAACAGTAATTGTAATTTACTACTACCACTACCATCCGATGAGAGGGGGCCAGGGCCTAGCCATTTTACTGTTTAATCTGATTACTATACAGTTTTTTTTAAATAAACCGTTTTTTGGTGTGTTGTCAGCATGTGGCAAGAGCAACGGTTATATAGTTTTTAGTATTCAGTAGATGGGTTTTTACACACATAGATTTCTTCATATCCTATCTGCCATATAGTCGGACACGGACTAATGACTTTAAGTGACTTCCGAACCACAGCAACCACGCTATCCAAATATTGGCTACAATAATATTTAGCTTTTATTATTCTATAAGATCTTCGTCCTTTAGTTACTGATATCTAGACCCCATTGAAGATGTTCATAAATACTATTTCGGCTGAATTTGAAAATCTTTTTTCAAAGAGAACATTGATCTATTTTAATTAATTGATAAAATATAAGCAGCGATGTCAACCATATAGCCCATATTGTTATAGAAATGGTGATATATTACATCCTGTGTACAATAAAAAGGTACTATAAATAATGGTATACCTATAGGTAGTTATTCAAATGATTAAAAACATAAAAAAACACTTCTCGAAACGAAATTTGAATAGAAATAAGATATTTTATATATTTGCTATTTTCCCATAACATTTATTCGATAAAGTTAACCAAGGATAAATCATAAAATGGCTTATGTACTAATTTTTTTCTTCTTCTTCGTAAACCTCTAATAATAAATTTTCTTTAATAATATAACTTGAGTATTTGCAAAAAAAATATAATAATATAAATGTCAAAAGGGTTGTATATTGTGCATTTTTTTGGAAATGGAGAATGGGGGGAATATTTTTTATTTTTTTCTTGAAAAATTTGTAACCCTTAGGGATTGACATATATATTTGCGTTACGTATTTATATAGAGGAGACCGGCAACAGATTGTAACTTGTAATGATTTTGGACTTTTTACGATGTTTTTATCGGCTTTCTTTGTTTGCTTGATTGTCTAGTGCAAATCTTGCACTTGATCTTTAATTTACTTTCTAACTAGCGGAAAGATATAGAGGTGTACCCCAAGGTTCTATTCTTGGACCGTTATTGTTTTTATTATATAATATTGATTTGCCCAATGTCTTGAAATTTTGTAAATAATGGCGACGATGTCCAACTTTATATTTTTTTTAAATAATAAAACTTAAAATCTACATGGTCGTTTAATTTAAACAACAAAAATTGCATATAATGGCTTCAATTTGTATAATAATCAAACTGGTCAAAAGATTTTGAAGTAAATATTTAGTAAATAAGTGTAGTATGAGCTGTACACAAAATTTACCTAAATTTTCCAAAATTTCGTAAAAAATCAAATCAATTCGTTTTTCCATTAGACACAATTTGATTTAAAGTGGCTTGAAATGGATTGAATTGCTAATGGAAACCTTATATAACAATGTTAATTTTGTACCAATCAAATTATCTTATAATTGAGAGAATGCTAATTGAAAATCGTTTCAAATATCCCATTTACCGGTCTATCCTGTACACAATATTCTATTTATTTAATACAAATACTCGCGTATACTACACGAATTTCGTACATAAATATTCTAAACGAAAACCTATACACAAAAGGATGTCTATATGTATATATACATTTTCCGTACATATTATATGTCCTTTTTGATATAATGTAATAAAAATTTAAAGAAAAATAAGAAAAACCTCGTCTGATGGATGGATTACAGGGAAGAAAAAAAAGTCAGAAAAAAAGTTTGTGTATTTATGTTTTATCCTCCGTTTCATTTTTTCGGATTTTTAGATTTTATTTTTAAATGGGCCATATTGTGTTTTTTCCTGTTATTTTCCTTCGTTACGTTTTTTTTGACATGGATGAACTTGGTTGGAAAAGTTTTTTTTTCCTTCTGCGTAAATTGGCCTTTTCTGTTCAATTCTCGGAGAGAAATATATATTTTTTAGTATTTATTAGTATTTTACACAATTATTTGTATGTTGGCTATAGTATGTGTGTAAAAAAGAAAACTTTTTAAGTAAAATTTGTTATGTATTAACATTGTGTCGCAATCGAGGGTATAGGTATATAGGTTAGTCGAATAAATCTTTTTAATTGGTCATAAATGACCAAACATTTTTATTGTGTATCTCTATGAAGAAAAGTCTATTTATTCTTTAATATTTTTATAATACCTTTATAATTATTTGTACCAAAACTATCTAGATTCTTGAGCATTTGGTTTTTGTATTGTAACCCAATTATGCTGCGTGCACACTAAGGCGAATGACGATAGCTAGCGATAGTATAGGCGACGCAATTGAAAAACTCACTTTTTTAATCGCGTCGCGCAGCGCTTCTTCCATTCGTTCAGATGTGCGATATCTTTTAGATATCAAGATCGTTCTAGAAAATAGTGAACATCCGACGTCCGTTCGTCTGTACATTTGACTGTCTATATCAGTTTGTCTGTCCATCTGTTAGACACAATAAATTATTGTTTATACCAGTAAACTTAATTGTCCAAATGTTAGTCAGCCCATACATCACACAGAGAGCCAAATGTGTTTAACCAATTTTCATTATTAATTAGTAATTAGCCGAAGTTTGAAAATTGGGCATTTAATTACAGGTTAACAAATTCCTTATGCATTTTGTAAAATAATTGTTTGATAATCCGGTCAGCTGTTTCGGCACTATCAACAAAAATATTTTGCAAAAATCCGATTTGACCAACAAAAAAATCACTAAATTGTCGAGATAAAATTGAGAAGGTCATATTACACCCAGTTTATCAGTTTGTGCGTGTATAGACAGTACTTTTCTTTGAGAAGTCGGTGTATTATATTATATGAATGATCACAGATAGGTGAAAATAGTCACGATAAAGTGATAAATTATAAAGGCATGTGTACTTTATATTTAACACAGAATTGTGATAATTAACAATGGAAAATTGTACTAATACATTTTATTCCTTAGTTTAATTTTTTTACAAAGACTAAAAAAAATTGATGTATTTAACACAGATCTGTGTTATTTTATAAATCGAAAGTGTTATTTTACACAGTCAATTTATCTTTTAAAACAATTATTTAATTATTAAAAAAAACATGAGGTCATTAATTTATTTTTGTTTTGGTGTAGCAAATTCTAAGATAAATGGTTATTTTAATAAAATTACACCGATTTGGTAAATTTGGCACAGAAAAACATTTTTGAATTATGCACATTTCTGTGTAATTAAACACAGCCAGCCAAATGTTACACCGGTAAAACACAATTACCTGCAATCTAAAAAAATTTCACTCAATTGATAATTAATCCTGAGTGAAATTATTTTTGACGATAAAATTCAATCAAAAATTCGCTCAAAACGTTGGAGTGAAAAATATTTCAGCCAAAAATTCTTCTATTTCCTTTTAAACTGACTAGATCTTAAATTGATTGAAATTAACTCATATAGTACGTAAAATATTCATATAGTAATTGATTTATATAATGAGAAAGTTAATTGATTGTTGGAGCTAAATTATTGTTAATATTGAGCGATTTCACTTTATTTTGAGATATTATTACTCAATTATTAGGTTATATCTCGCTTTTTAAGAGATTTTCACTATTTTTTGAGTGATTTTCACTCAATTATTAGTTGTATTTTGGTTTGTTTTGAAAGATTAGGTTAGGTTATATCTCGCTTTTTGAGTGATTTTCACTTTATTTTGAGTGTTTTTTATAAAATAAGGTGAAAATAAGTAAATTAAAATCACTCAAAATAAAGCGAAATATAAACTATTACGACTTTATTGAGTGATAATTTTTGGAATTTAAAATTTTCGATTCGATTCTTAATTCGCTATAGCAATAGAAAACGAATAATGTGGGGCGAATGAAAGGTTGGCATGTGTTTTAAACTCGTCTATGCAGAATGGAGATTCTCAACCAGTGTTGAGATTACTACTTGACTTATTTGTTTATATAAAAAAATTCAGCCCTTGGACGAACAAAGGTACGCTTTGCCCTAAACGATTGAAATTCTAAAATAAGGTTAAATGCACCTTATATTTAGTGAATTTTCAATGCTCAAAACTTCTCGTTATATTAAATCGATGATATGGTACACATTTCTTGTAATATTTTTTTTATTTTTATGTATTGCATAAGTGGCCGATTTTGTGAAATAATTTACTTGGATATTGATGGTTTGGTCGAGATCCTGCAAATTATCAGAGCCATCATGACAAATATTGTGCCATCAATAAAATATTTATTCGGATTTTTTGGTTATTAAAGTTTTATTTAAAATTCGCCAAAGCAAGAGATTCTTTTACATCTCTTGCTTTAGCGAATTTTAAATAAAACTTTGCTAAACAAAAAAAACCGAATAAATTAAAACAAATATCTATGTCTAATATTTGCAGAATTTGTCCAAAAATTATTAAATTCAATTATTTTCAAATAGAACGATCGGTTAAAATTGATCATGACTCAATTTATATTTAACATATAGGTAAGTTAAGAATTAGAAGTAAAAAACTTAAAGAATGCAAAACTAATAAACAATAAGCACATTGTTCTCTGTGCGTTCGCAATTATATAATTTTTTTTTCTATCTATAAATAATTGAACTTCTCTCCATTGGTTCATTGGAATTAAACACAAACGAAATTATTTACAGAAAAAAAATTAAATAAAAATGACAACGACCCGCATATTGTATATCGTATAGTGGATGACCGACTAACGACAATAATAATATGAAATATTAAATAGCAGAACCAAAAAATAATTACGCCACAGCTGAAAAATAGCTGCTTTTTCGGATTTGCTTGAAAATTGATTTAATTTCATTTAATTTGATGGAAAACAGTTATTTTATATTTTTTTAAATTGGTTTGTATTAAATAATTTTTACCAACGTAACGTAGTAATGTGTTAACATTGGACTTGACTTTAGCTCTCGCATCACATATGATGATTATTTTTGTTTTTTTGTTAAGGTAATTCGTTCCATACAAGTGATTTTTGTTATAATTTTTAACAATGTAATATTATAATCAAATGTATCAAAAAAAATATTATAAGAAGATACGGTTCCTAAATCGCGCGTCTGGGTCGCTGCGACCAGAGGTGTTGGTGTGATTTTTATGGTGCGAATTCCGCAGTCAAGAGGGAGATTTTTTTTAACTTATAGAAACAAATATTTATTGTCTTTTAACCCTTAGATTGCTGTATACTTTTGGACCCCTGTCAGCACTCTAGGAGATAACTTATTAAGATGAAAAAAAATGAATGAAAAAAATGTCTTCTATGTGACATTCTCATTGTTTTACAAGCATCTATCGATTGATGCTATCGAATAAATTTAAAAGACTAGAGAAAAAGTACAAAACTGGATGAAAATCTTAGGCCAAAAACCTAAATTATCGATTTAGATGAAAAAATTACCGAAAAAATTGTCTTTTAATGCATTCACATTGTTTTGCAAGCCTCTATCGATTTGCTATCGAATCCTGTAAATTTAAAAATTCGAGAGAAAGTGTACAAAAATGGACAAAACTTGATGGACATTTTGCGCCAAAAACTTAAATTAACCCTTAGAAGTGTTGTATACTTTTATGAAACATTATAATAACGATTATTGGTCATCGTGAGACCCTACGTATAAATCTGTAGAAATGGAAAAAAAATTTAATCATCCAAAACATTTATTAACGGAAAAAAAATACATAAAATATGAAAAATTACAAAACGTTATGTACAAATTTATAAAAGAAATATACTTTCTGGAGTCCCTAAGTGACCCCACTCAGCAAGGGTTAACTTTATAGTATTCGCAATATTATAACAGTCTTGAACGATTTTCTTATGATTTTTCTGAATTTTAAAATGTCCTGGAAAAAGTGTGAAAAATACTATACGGATGAAAGACAAAAGAAGCTCATGTTCTTATTTCTCATAACTGTCAATGGAGTTCCTCCGGCACTTTGAAGACTGGGACCAATATAATTATCTAATTTTTAAATATATAGATAGTAAGTGGTCAGTGGTATATTTGTTATAGTCTATAGTTCAGGGAAACCCAGTGTCTATGTATTGGTGGGTAAATTATTGTATAATATTTAGATGACGTATTCGAATTTGGGACTAATCGCGGGTATATATACGTTTGAATTTCTATATTGTCTAGTGTATTATCATCATCATCATCGTGTTCTTTACTCCAAAGCGAGGGAGCATAGGGACCATTTTTACCCTTTTTCTATCTGATAGTGTATTATAAAGTCTAATAAGTCTCTGCAACGACGCGACCGAATTGTTTTTCAAACTTGCAAAAATCTGTATCCATTTCATTTAAGATTTTTATATCCGCTGTCTCCAACTATTGACTTTGAGATGGAGGGTTAAATGAAAAATTATATTTTTTTGGTTCAATTTTTTTCAAGAAAATATTTCCTTTATGATGCATCAAATTAAAAAAAAATCCAAAATGCTCATTTCAAATGATATATATGAATTTAATATTCTTATGTTTATAAATGTAATATTTAAAGTACCACTCCTTAAAAGTCGCTATATATGTGGCATAGGTTACATAAAAGGTTCTATATACGAACATATTTATTAATTTCATTTACATTGAATTTTCGAAAGAAAATAAAAAAGAATGTAAATTTTTACTGCGACGACAATTTATTTTATACAATGCGGTATTTTTTTACTATATTAGAAATTATATATTATAATAGACGAGGTTTTGAACGACATTTTTTTAATTTTAAGTGACCTTTCTATTTTAAGTCACTTATACCCAAAGTCAACCTCTTTATAGAAGTTTGAGAAAATTAAAAATTAGGGTTACTTTCTTACTTATAATGGAAGGGTTTCCATTATAAGTCACTCCTACCTAAAAGTCTAATTTGGGAGAATGAGAAAGTGAGCCATCCATTATAAGTCACTCCTATCAGAAGTCAACCTCTCTATAGATAGAAGTTTGAGAAAATAAGAAAGTGACTCTTCCATTATCAATCACTCCCACCAAAAGTCAACTTCTTTAAAAAGTTTGAAAAGATGAGAAAGTGAGCCTTACATTTTAAGTCTCTTCTACCAAAATTCAACCTATCTATATAAGGTTGAAAAAATTAGAAAGTGACCCTTCTACTATAAGTCACTCCTAAACCAAAAGTCAACCTCTCTATAGAAGTTTGAGAAAATGAGAAAGTGACCCTTTCATTATAAGTCACTACTACCAAAAGTAAACCTCTTTCTTTATTGGGGTTTGAGAAAATGAGAAAGTGACCCTTCCATTATAAGTCAGTTCTACCAAAGTCAACCTCCTTATAAAAGTTTGAGAAATTGAGAGTAACCCTTCCATTATAAGTCAATCCTACCAAAAGTCAACTTCTCTACAGAAGTTTGAGAAGATGAGAAAGTAACCCTTTCAGTATAAGTCATACCTACCAAAAGTCAACCTATCTATAAAAATTTTAGAAGATGAAAAAGTGACCCTTCCATTATAAGGTTACTTCTAGCAAAAGTCAACTTCGATATAAAAGTTTGAGAAAATGAGAAAATGACCCTTTTATTATAAGTCACTTCTACCAGAAGTCAACCTCTTTACAGAAGTTTGAGAAAATGAGAAAGTGACCCTTCTTTTATAAGTCACTTCTACCAAAAGTCAACCTCTTTCTTTATAGGAGTTTAAAAAAATGAGAAAGTGACCCTTCCATTATAAGTCAAGACTACCAAAAGTCAACTTCTCTACAGAAGTTTGAGAAGATAAGAAAGTGACCCTTCCAGTATAAGTCATGCCTGCCAAAAGTCAACCTACCTATAAAAGTTTTAGAAGATGAAAAAGTGACCCTTCCATTATAAGGTTACTTCTAGCAAAAGTCAACTTCGATATAAAAGTTTAAGAAAATGAGAAAGTGACCCTTCTTTTATAAGTCACTTCTACCAAAAGTCAACATCTTTTTTTATAGGAGTTTGAGAAAATGAGAAAGTGACCCTTCCATTATAAGTCACTCTTACCAAAAGTCAACCTCTTTATAGAAGTTTGAGAAAATGATAAGTTACCCTTCCATTATAAGTCAAACCAACCAAAAGTCAACCTCTTTATATAGAAGTTTGAGAAGATGAGAAAGTGACCTTTCCATTATAAGTCACTCTTACCAAAAGTCAACCTATCCATAAAATTTTTCGAAGATTATAAGGTTACTTCTACCAAAAGTCAACCTCTCTATATAAGGTTGAGAAAATTAGAAAGTTACCCTTCCATTATAAGTCACTCCTACCAAAAGTCATAATAGATGTTTGAGAAAATGAGAAAGTGACCCTTTCATTATAAGTCACTTCTACCAAAAGTCAATCTTTCTATATAAGTTTGAGAAGATGAGAAAGTGACTCTTCCATTATAAGTCACTTCTATCAAAACTCAACCTCTTTGTGGAAGTTTAAGAAAATGTGAAAGTGACCCTTCCAGAATACAAATCACACCTATCAGTCACACCTATCACACCTATGAAAAGTCAACCGCTTTATAGAAGTTTGAGAAAATGATAAAGTGACTCTTCCAATATAAGTCACACCTACCAAAATTCAACCTCTCTGTAGAAGTTTGAGAAAATTTGAAAGGGACCCTTTCATTATAAGTTACACCAACCAAAAGTCAACCACTCTACAGAAGTTTGAGAAAATGAGAAAATGACCTTCTATTATTCATTACTTCTACCGAAAGTAAATCTCTCTCAAAAGTAAGTTTCTATTCTTTCAAATAAAAATAACACCTACACCAAAGTTTCTTCCCTGCTCTCCAAAAGTATAATCTCTTTTTTTTTTTTTTTAAAGTCAACATACCCCTCAAAGAGTCCAAAAATCCACTCCATCAAAGACATCTCTATCACAAAGTCAATTTTTCTTCCAAAAGTAATGCTTTCTCCCTACCCAAAAGTAAATGTTAATCTACAAATAATTCAATAGGGAATGTTAAAACAAAAAATGTTTTTACATTGGAACTTGTAAAATTTACCGTAAATATAGAATTGAATTGATTTGTTCAAATGCCCGGGTGTCTATAACTAATTGTATAGTTTAATAAATATATATATTATATAGTGTCACAGAATATTATAATTTCTTTGTGTAATGTGAAAAAAAATAATAATGTTTTTTTATGTGCCACATGTGATTTTTGGGTAGGTGAACCGGTCATGCATGTAATAATATATGATAATTTTTTTACATTAAAAATTCCCAACTAAAAAATAAAAATAAATTGTTATAATGACGTATACGTGTGCTGTTCAACCTAGAGTGCATATATAAGATTTAAAACGTTTTCGTAAATATTTCAGATCTGATGATTTCTTTATATTAGACGAAACGCCACTAAATGATTTAAGCAGACGAAAGACTGTTTTTTAGTTAAATTAAGACCTCTAAGCTGGAAAAATTAGGATCAAATCCTTTAATCTAAAATCGCTTTTGGTTATTTTCCCATCTATACAAACTTACCCTAACACTCCAAAATTGAAATATTTTTAACTAAGTAGATAGAAAACACACTTACATATCGGAAAAGCTAGCATATAGTTTGGTAAGAATTGTTCTAGAAGGCTAACAATTTGTTAGAAAATTTATCATTTTGGGAAGTCATACTTTCGTAACCGAAAAATATAATGAATTTATATTAAATACCTGACAAAACAATATTTTCTCGCATTCGTAAAACTAAACATCACTCAAACATTGTTTTTCTCAAATGAAAATATTGACTTTTCAAACTCATAATATGTAGCAGAGCCACTAGTCGGTATAATTATGAAAGACGTACATTATGGCAATTATCCAAGATACTTTTCATTTTCTACTATGTGGGATATATATATGGTTTTGCATACATAAACTTTTTAAGCTTTTAAGCTTTTCTTTTCTCGCATAATTTTTCTCACCTAGAGACAGAAATATGGCGTGATATAATTGCATAATTTATCGTATAAAATAGAGCAAAAATGTTGCTAAAATAAATCGAACTTCGCCTAACAAAAAATTGTATAATAAAAAATCATAAAGAAGTTAAGCTCATTCGGATGTATAGTATGGCAAAATAAATAAATTATTTTATGAATATTTTCCAATATTTAACATGATAAATTTTTTATAGACAAATTAATTATTCCATAAGTGGTTTTTTACGATTAAAATATATAATGTTTTCATCTAATATATTAAAATATCTCTATATATTTTAATTTACATTTTTACATTTTAAACATTTTTTACACATTTTTCGCAGTTAATTACAAGACCTTGCTGCTGTACAACACATACATTAGCAAAATTTAATGTAGTTCACTAATAGAGTCTGACACAAAAACTATTTTTTTTAATTTAATAATAGTTAATTTGTTATTTAATTTATAATCTAATTGATACAAAATTATGGTTATTATTATTTAATAATTTAATAAATTCAAAATATGGTAAAAAGAATTTCAAATATATTTTTAATGCAAACTTATATGGAATTTAATGATTTAAATTTATTTAATATATTTTTCTGTTAGGTTTAATTTTTAAAAATTGTGTCAGGGATTTACCTATATTGTAAATTATGTGTTTTTATTTGAAATAATTTTAAAGAAGAAATATTTTAGAGTAAAATTTTAAAAATAGTTCATTAAATTAAGGTCGATTTTGCGATTTGACAAAATAAATCGAAAAATTTGATAAGTAAAGTTACTTGCCAATATGATACATTTGTTCAAATAAAACAATCAAATGATATTTAGCTTTATTATGATCGTATTTTTTATCAGTTTTTTTTTTGTATAATAAAATTGTGTGCAAGTATTAGTGTTTTTATTATTTGCTGAGAATAAGGTCCAGATGCGATCGGTCCTATGAATGTATTTTTGAGAGAAATATATCTTTGTAATGCTTTACACTGAGCACTTCAATTTTTAT
>JANSTW010061121.1:0-21357 GCA_027564275.1 Diadocidia ferruginosa
AAAAATAAATTTCAGTGGTTTTTTAGTAGTTTTAAAAGATTTTATATTTATGGCTTGAGATTAGGAAAATGTATAAATGAATGCTTTTTAACACTTTAATGGTTTGATCAACAGTTTGTTCATCAATATGTAAACAATTTCATTAAATAAATTAATTACTTATATAGATTTTTTGTTTGATAAATTTATAATGAAGTTAAGCAAAAGAGAAATTATAGTCAAATCGGAATGAAAGAAAGGACAAATTGATGAATTAAAACTAATATTATCCTTGATTTATAAGACAACTGAGACAACTATGGAACTTGAGCTTTCGAGACGAAAATTCTATTGCAAAATTGTACCACTAGCTAATTGCAGACCTGACCAATGGCCAACCCAAGGTGTCGAAGTCGAAGCATAGTTGTAGGCAATTGAATTAGAAAAAAGCGATGGCGGACATTTGTGGACGCCCTATATGCTTCCGCGTCTAAGAGTAAAGTAAGGAAGGGAAGAAAATATTCACTTTTGGAAATTTTAGCAACTTTTTGTCAATCATGGAAAATATTTAATAATCATTCGAATTTGACAAAAAATGCATGATGGTGATGCAATAATCAAGATGGCGAAGTGAGTGCACAGTGGGCTGAGAGGTGCCTATTTTTGGTCAACAGTTTTTTTTAAGTACTTCGAGGTTCCATAAGATGCTATGATGCCATTTGCTTTATTAAAATGTTTACTATCAGATTTTTGCTACTTTTTAGATTTGACGAAAAATGTAACTCTCAAATACATATATTTAAGTGATTTTTTTCAAAAGAGCTTGTTGTAAATCTTTTTTTTTTAGGAAACAATTTTTTTAATATACTACTTGTTTATCAGAAGCATTTCTGATGAAGAAACAGTCAATTAGCCCTCTCCAAATATATCTTATACATGTACCTAATTTCTATATGGAAAAATATTTTTTTATAAACCATTTTACCTTTTTTTCTGTTTGGTTTTCATTGAACTCGCACTAGCCATATTTTTTGGCGGGTTTTACACTATATGAGGAAACCTATCTGTTAGTATCATATAGGCTGACCATCGGTCATTTTTTTAAATATTGTTAAAACGTATCGAAATCGTAGTCAGGATCCTCGAAATCCCCTATAAACGGTTTCGTATAAATATGCCAAAATTAGCACATTTCCGTTATTTTGTTTTTTTTTTATTTACGTCAAAATCATAATCGGCAACCTCGAAAACTACCTTGTACTATATTTTGTACACTTATGCAACATTTTTAAATTTTTAGACGCCATATTTTATCCGCCATTTAGATTTTTTTAAATTGATGTCAAAATCGTAGTCAGATCGAAAACCTCATTGTACTAATTTTCACAAATATACAGCTAAATTTCTAATTTTGGCCAAAAATAAGTGTACCACTGAGCAGCTCCCAGTGGTCGGATTTAGCTAAATTTTTGTGTGGATTCTAGGATTGCATTTGGAGTCAATAGGTCAAACAGGGGATGGAGAGGCTCAAATATATTTTTTTATTGTGTTTAAATTGCTAAAAAATTAAAAATAGAAATCAGGATCTGTGTAAACCCATTTTGATGAAATTTGTTAGTTATCGAAATTCATTTTTGTCATTGATTAGGAGAAACTATTTCAGAATTAAAGGGTGACACTAAAATTTAGCTATTTGACTTTGGAACATTAGATTTAACCAAATTTTGGTGAAAGTGGGTTTTTAAAATACTATGGAATTCTATTGCGGGTCCCTAGGTAAAAGTAGATATACTATAAGATGAGATGATTTTTATACAAAAAACATGAGGCATACAACTTTTGTTTAAAGCGAGAGGGAAACCACTAGCAAAAATCTTGTCCTATTACTTCTGATTTCCGTGATTTGAGGAATGATTTTTGATTTCAGAAATGATTTCCGTGATTTCCGAAATGATTTCTGATTTTCGAAAGTGATTTCTGATTTCTAAATTCCGAAATGATTTCCGAATATAATTTCTGATTTCCGAAAATTAGTTCTGATTACCGAAATGATTTCCGTTATTACCGATTATGATTTCTGTAATTTCCGAAAATGATGTCCGATTTTCGAAATGATTTCCGTGATTTGCGAAAATTATTTCTGATTTTTCGAAATGATTTCCGCTATTTCCGATATGGTTTTCGATTGCCGAAAATGATTTCTGATTTCTAAATTCCGAAATGATTTCCGAATATAATTTCTGATTTCCGAAAATTAGTTCTGATTTCCGAATTGATTTCCGTTATTTCCGAAATAATTTCTGGTTTCCAAAAGAGATTTCTGATTTCCGAAAATTTTAATTTCCGAAATGATTTCTTATTTTCCAAATGGTTTCCGTGATTGCCGAAATGATTTCGACACCCTTGTCCCATAAGCGGTTTAAAGGGTTGCAAAATATGAAATAGACTAATTGAGATCAAACGTACGGCAAAGTAAAAGCAGCGTCACGGTTTTAATTTCTTTTTCTTTTTTGCGTAACGACATGTTGCTTAACACAGCCATATTGAATTTTTCAAAATTAAATTAATTTTATGGTTTTCCTAAATTTGCAGCATTTGCTTGTACATGTTGCAGCGATAAGATCGGAAGTCTTTTGCAAGTTTGAAATTGGAAGTCTTTGGGATAAATTTTTTTCAGGTAGTTACCCCTCTCGTGTATATAGGTAATTTTTAGGGAAATATTCGTACGTAGGCAAAAAAGAAGAAAAATTAATAAAAAAAATATGTTTGAATTTACACAATGGCGTCAAAACAGACGTTATTTTGATTTTGTGTCGCAATCTTAAATTTTTCCAAGACCATTAATTGGGTCTTTTCTTATACTTATAAAATACTTTGTTGGTGGCAAATTCAACGTGTCATCGAATAAAAAAAAAATTCTTTGGAAAGTGAGAAACATTTCCTTTTTTACTTACCTGGTAATTACAGATAGTAAAATTTTTTTTTTTTTATATTTTCTTGTATGTACCTTCAAACTTGCAGTTTAAGGTCTCTTTACACTAACAAACAACGCATGGTTCAACCGATTTTTTACGAAATTGTTAAAAGTTTGTCGGACATTTGTTGAAAGTACATTTTTGTAAAAATCTGTCGAATTTAGCACTGTACATTAGCGTAAACTAAAAAGTTGAGAATACATAACTACTAATAAATATTAAACTCAATTTAAATTTTTGACTTCATGGACTAAGCTATGAAGCTAAAACGAAAAACAACAAGTTACTCTGGTGTAGTTCCCAGGTTAAAAACATCGTTAAAATATAATATTTTTTTAATTTAATTAAAATTTATTGAAACAAAACAACTCTAACCTGATAAATTGTCCAACATATACATGAGCAACTTCTGTGTTCCGTTTGGTTCATTGTAAATGGACATAATGTCCTTTCCCAACGGATTTCCATGCAGTCCCAACAATTGTAAATGAAACAATTTTCCAATTTCATATGGCAGCACACGTAATAGATTATTATTCAGTAATAATTCTCTAAAAAAGGAAACAATTAATATTTTAAATTAATGTCAACAGTTTAAAATTACCTCAAATGAATTAATTCTCCTAATTCAGCCGGTAGACTTCGTAGTTTATTACTAGATATATCGAGTGTTCTTAAATTCATTAACAGTCCAATATCGTTCGGCAGCCTCAGCAGATTGTTGTCATTTATGTAGAGTGCTGTTAAATGTTCAAATTGCCATAACACTGGGCTTACATTACGAACGTTGCCTATTTAGAGAAAAAAATATTTAAATTTGTTATTGATTTTTATCTAAAAAAGACAACAAACCTGTTATCTCAATTCCATGCCAGAACGACTTTCTACCAGCTGCAACATCTTCTTGAGACATAAATGTCTGTTGTCGTCTTGGATTATTATTCTCATATTTATCTTTGTTCCTGGACATCTTGTAGCTGATAGCTGTGTAGTAACATAAACAGTGTTAGTTAATTTTCTATTAAATTAAACTACAATTTCAAAATTAATTAATAGTTGACAACATTAAATATTTAAATTGATTGGAATTATCTAAAAAAAAATTGTTTCATCTGGTAGCATGAAATGTAAGAAGTACGAAAAACTGTCTGGGCTACGAAATTTTAAATTAAATTTGTGTATACATGAGAATTGTTGGTGTCAGCAGATTGAAATGATATTATGAACAACCACAATATTTTAATATGACAACATTTAAAAACAACATTCAAATTCAAAAATAGCCTATCACACACGTCACATAATCTATAGATGCGATATAATGAAAACTATAAACTAAAATGTTAAATTAAAAAAACAGAAATTACTAAAAATTAATTAATTAAAAAAAATGTATACAGCAAAATATAAAAAAAAAATACAAAAAATTAACCTCTTTTATTTTTGTCAGTCATTTATGCAAATTTGGTTCATCCAGCGGGGTGTGAAAATATGCAAAAAAATTCACTTTTTCGTGAAATTTATTTTTAAATAATTTTTTTGTTTGTTTTGTAATAATATTGTTGTGGCTGTTTCTGTTTTGCTTATTATTTTGATGACAGAGCAGCGTCAATTTATTATTGTGATTCTGTAAATTCTGTATTCGTTGTTGTTGAACTTTCTATTTATTTTTTTATTTGCCCGGCTTGTTGTCGATAATTTATTTAGCTTTATTGAAAATGTATATTTTTTTTAAATTTAACTTTTTGTTATTGTTACGAGAATTTTACTAAAATAAAAACACTTTTTTTATCACTTTGTTCCAGATCCTAAAGAATAATAAACAATTTTGTATTTGTTTTTGTAAAAATTTGGAACAGAATCTGTCGAAAAGAATAGCACCTGGATACGCGATGTTGAATTAAATTTTGTTTTTGCTGCGTGGTCATTAAATGAAAATGTTTGTTTTTCCAAATATTTTTACCTTATTGTAAAGAAAAACTTCTTTTTCTATAAGTTTTATAAATTAAAATTATTTAGGTAACAAAAAAATCGATTCACACTCTAGCAGCAGCTGTAGATTAATAACAACAACAAAAAACAAATAAAATTAAAAATAATGAAAAAAATTAAAGCGCGTTAGTAATTAATAATAATTAATGTTGTGTTGACTTTTTTGGTTTAGCAAATATTATAAACTGATGATGAAATGAAAATTGGATCGCCTGTAGCTTTTGAGACACAATATGAAAATTATTGAAATAATTAAAAAAAATATTTTGAAAATCCATTCAGAAGACAAACAACAAAAATACCTTCATCTACTTCTTCGACGAGTGCTTGAGTTTTTAGAGAAATTTTGATGAAGAATTCTCAGTATCAATGAAAATAGAAGAGTCTATTATTAATCCACAATTTGTATTTATAAACGAAAATAACCCTGAAAAGATTTGCACATAAATTTGTTAGGCAAATGAATTGTTCAACCAAGATCCGCGAGTCTAAATACCACAAAATATTCTCTATATTCCCGGGGTGCTGCGTGCAGTGGTTGTATTGTACACAGCAGCTGTTTTAAAAACCACTTTTTACTCTGATCTAGAATTAAAAACTTTTGCGCCAGACTTGACCACTATTTAGCTTCCGATTGTTTTGTAATTATTTTTGGATTGTGGAAGCTCAGAATTGTATAATTACGGTCTTCACACGTCCAACCAAAAAAAGGAAAAATGTTTTTGTTTGAGATTGAGAATTTTTCGCAGTCGCTTCTTTTTTATCTTAAAATTGTTGCACTAATCACACAAATAAACGTAAAATTACACAAATTAAATGCAACAGTACACTTTGTCCCGTTAATTTGTACAATTTACAATTCGATAAACACTTTTATCCGGATGCAATTGGCGGAGGAAAATTGGCTTGAAAATTCTTTACAAAAAACTGAATCCGTGCGACTCCAACTTTTTTTCTATCGCAGCAGCAGCAAAATCGAGAGCCAAAGGGAATTAATTATTTCTTGAAATGTCAAACAAAAATACAGGGAAATTTTTTTGTTGTGTTTGGGTTATTGATGATGTTGTGGAAAAATGCAATAAGTGCGCTATATATTATTAAAAACTTTAGTTTGTAAAAAACGTTGAACCCAATTTGAAAATGTAGTTAGTTGGTCTGATTTTTTATTTTTAAATTTATGGTCATGGTTTTGGTTTTCGCGTTTTATATTTTTAAATTATTATTAAACAAAAATGAAATGGTTTTTATTGTTTTTGCCAAGAAAGCAGCTTTAACTTAGGATAAGATTTAACTTTTTGGTTTTTGCTAATGTCGCAGCGCGCTAATGTCGGCGCGTAATGTATTTTGTAAATATAGGTCGTCTTACAAAAATATTATCCATAAAAGCAGATATTATCTCTTTTCCTCTATCGTCTGCATTTTTTACAGATACAACCCCGTTTTAGTAATTAAAAAATTAACGAAACATTTTATGTAAATTTTAATTCATTTATTTTATTTTCACAGGAATTTATTTTAGTTATAATTTGTAAAATTAAATTTATTAATTAAATATAATACATTTCTTTAAAATTTAGGAACAGGCTAATCGGTCAACGAAAAGTGAATTTATTTGAGCTATATTTACCAGGTAATTTATAAGAATGTCTATTTGGCACTATCTGAAGGTTGTTTTCCAACTCCACTGACGACGGATTATCCTAGAAATAGTGCAACTCTTGTCGGTATATGCTAGATCACAGAAGAGGTACAAATAATTAAGAAGCGACAATCCGATTAAAATACAGGTAAAATGTTTTTCTTCGGCATTTAAGTTCATTGGCAAAAAAACGCCTTTTTGGATTTAATTAGGAGCCGTGAGTTGCCACAACAACAATCGGGCGACTAACGCCTCTCCCTTGCCATTTACTTACACTGTTAGTTTTAAAATTGATAAACCCGCCATACACAATTGTTATTTTGTAACGCCGATGTCTACAATCTTCATATAAAAAAATGTAATAGGATAAATATTTTATTTTCAACGAATATAAAAAAAGCACGCAAAGGACAAAAATTTAAACATCGTCGCTTCTGTATTATTTGTATGTCTTCTGTGGCTAGATCCAATAATGCTACAAAAGTATTCAATTCACGTCGACCGATATAACGCTGTTTCTAAATTTTTAATTGGTTAAAATTCACGGTCGAAAAAAGTAAATATTTTATAATAATTTTCATTCTCCTTCTATGATAATTTTTAAATCGTTGAAAAATAAAAGTAATTTTCACAACAAGATTTAATCTTTTAAGAGACAATATGATTGTTTACCTTTTTTTTTAAAAAAATATGACATAGATTCAAATGTGTGAAAAGCTTCGCTCACATTCGATGGCATAATTATTTTTTATTTTTGCCACTCAGACCTCAAGTTTGTTTCAAACAAAAATGTCTTCTGATTATGATACTCGAAAGGTTTCCAAAATATAAAATCTCAGATTTACCTGCATCTAAAACAGAATTTGTTTAATAAAAATTAGTTAAAATGAAAAAAAAAATACATTTTGGAGAGCGCCAGCACAAAAACCTTCTCTTCTTTACTGATGATGAACCTTCCGATGTCTTTTCAGTCCATTTAAATCGAAGAATTTGTCCGGACAAACGGTACAATGATACGGCGTTTCACCAGTATGCTGTCGAATGTGACAAGTTAAGTTACCTTTTAGTGCAAATAATTTACCACAATAATTACACTTATGTGCCTTTTCACCAGTATGCACAAGCGTGTGTGTTCTTAAATGGGTCTTTTCGCGAAATTTCAAATCGCACATTGTGCACGCATGAGGTTTTTCGTCTGTATGCGTCCGGGCATGAGTGTACAGCGTGCCCATTTGTTTAAATCTTCTATCACATATATCACATTTGTACGGAGTTTCGCCGGTATGTGTGCGTAGATGAACTTTATATGCACCCACCTTAATTTGCTTGCCGCAGTATTCGCATGGACGTGACTTGGATATTTTTGAAGTTTTTGCAGCACTGTTCGTAGCTTTTTTTACATTTGGTCGTTGCGGTCTATGAACATAATAATAGTGAAGTCGAACATTGCTTGGAGTCTTATAGTGTTTATCACATAAATTACATTTAAATTGACGACCAGCGTTGTGAGACAATTCGTGATCTGTACAGCTTGATTTTTGTGCAAATGTTTTGCCACACATTTTACAATTATACGGACGCAATTGTTTGTGAATTTCGTTTATGTGACGCTGTAAATTGTGTCGACTGTAGTATTTTTTCGAGCATATCTTACAACTATGTCGGCCTACGTCGAGGTGAAGCCGTTCGAAATGATCGACTAGGCTCTTCCATCTCGCATAGGCCTGCTTACACAAATAACATTCCAACTCCCTTAATTTGGACACTGGCAAACTGTATCGGCGATATTTTTTCTTTCTTTCAATTTTATCGATTTTTAAATCATCCGATTCGTCTTTCAATATAGCATTTTCATCATTTGTCAAAACATCTTCTGCCTCTTCAAAATCGAGTTCTGATTTAATATCTTTCACATCAACGTCATCTTCATCGATAATCTTAAATTCAATGTCCTCAAAATTTTGCTCGTCATCTTGGTCGATGATTAGATCATCATTTAATAATTTTCTAAGCTTTAAATCGGTCGATTCAATTTGACTAATAAATTTAAATGCACTTTGAATGTTCTGTCTGCATAGCTGGCAAATAGTTTTTGGCAGTTTATCGTCAATGGAAAACTGAAAACAGATTTAAAAAATATTTTAGTCTTAAAAAATCATTAAGTAAATATTTGTCAAAAATGAACTTTACCGGCGCTTTCAGCAGGAGCCTGCTGCCCCCTCCCTTATAATGAAGGGGAACTCCCCCCCAGTCACCCCATATATTTTTTTTAACTTATTATGTCAAAGGAAGATAGGCTGAGTATTGCCATAAAATAACTAAATAATAAATAAATGCAAATTTTTAGAATAGGAGGAGGAAATGGGTCGTGTGATATATCAAAATACGCGTATTTATCCCCTCTATCCATCCTCCAAATATGGGTTTTTTCTGAAACTTTGAACCCCGCCCAGCCTAGAGGTGGTTTTTCCAACTAACAAAATATATGGGGTGACTCGTGGGAGAATGGTCCACTACATTATAAGTGGGAAAAGGAGGCTCCGCCGGTAAAGTGCATTTCAACCAAATATTTATATAAATGAATTGAATAAATTTATCAAAAATAAATTTAAAGTTATGCCTGGCCATCTGAGGCTATTAAGTCTGGGTCAATAAATAAAAAAAATGTACTCGAAATGGTCCGACGCCCATCGTTTCGACACCACTGGACCAAAAAAAATATAAACATTCCTATGCTCTTTGTGTACTTTTTTAGATCTCTAGATTTCTTTAATTTTGAATTATCTTACCCGAATTTTGGCAATGTCCTTTAGCATATCAACAACCCTGGCATGTTCCTTTGATATTAAATTAATTAAATTGTCCCTAGTTTCACAAATTCGGCAAATATTTTGCATTTTATACGTCCAGAAAATCTTCAGTCCCTCCAATGTTTACATTTGGCGTTTACATTCTAAAAATGGAGAAAAATTTCCCTTTATTTATACCTCTTTTACAGCAGCAGCGCCTCCAATTTGTTTTGTGTTGTAAAATATAACTAAATCATATTTATTATTTTGTGCGCGATCGCGAACGTGACAGCGGCATTTTTCAATTATAAATTTTCGAATAAAATGTTTAGTAAATTTCAAAATATGAATCTATTTAATTTAATTTTAATATTATTTCTATGTTTAAAAACAAATAATGCTCAATTGGATCAAAATAGCCAGAACGACAATTATATGAAGCGAGAACATTCGCTGATGAAGCCGTACCAAGGTGAGCAATTAGCAGCTAAAACAAATTAATCATCTGCCTTGTTTTTTATCAAATATTTCGCAGAGACCCCCAAAAATACGCGTTTGTTTTTTTCGTGTACGACTAGACCAAATGTTGCGCAAAATAACAAAAAATTATAAAATAATATTTGCCTTTTACTTTTTTCTGTATCTGTTTAGTAATTTAAATAAAATATGCTAATGAGCAGCAGCAGAGACAGAAGAATTTTGATATTTTTTTTCGTGTTTATAATTTATTTTTATTTTCAGGTGTTGGAATCTCAATACCATTTTGGGATTTTTTAGGTAACACAATGGTAACATCGAATTATGTTAGGCTTACGGCCGATTTACAGTCCAGAAGTGGTGCACTGTGGAATCAAGCGGTAGGTATTTTTGTCTGGCAGCTAGCGACAATGTTGGGTATCAGATGTGGAGACGATTAAAAAAACTGTTTTTCTTTCAGCCTTGTATGGTACGTAATTGGGAATTGCTTGTCCAGTATAAAGTGCATGGCAAAGGTAAGGAACTTTTTGGTGATGGCTTAGTACTTTGGTATGCCAAAGAACGCATGATAACTGGGCCAGTATTTGGCAGTAAAGACTACTTTAGTGGCCTTGCAATTATATTAGACACATATAGTAATCATAATGGACCACATAATGTAAGGCTGGCCTCTATTTTTTTATTCCACAAATAATTTCATTTAATTTCTACAGCACCAACATCCATTCATTAGTGCAATGGTTAATAATGGATCATTAACCTATGATCACGATCGCGATGGAACGCATACACAATTGGCGGGCTGTGAAGCTAAATTTAGAAATGTAGACTACGACACACACATCAGTATTAAGTATGAAAATGATGTACTTACAGTTTCCACAGACATTGAGAATAAAAATCAATGGAAACAATGTTTTTCTGTGGACGGCGTTAAATTGCCCACTGGCTATTACTTTGGAGCTTCAGCCACAACTGGAGACCTATCCGATAATCATGATATTTATTCATTTAGATTTTATGAAATTAATCCAACTAGTGTAAGTGCCTGGAGAGTTGGTTTTTGAGAATATTTTCTAAAACTCCGATTTATTTTAGCATCAAGAAGCAAACGATAGGCTAACAATTGTACCAGAGGCTACGAAATTCGAAGCACCAAGACCTCGAACGGATGATTTAAAGCCAGGAATGTCTAATATTAAGGTAGATTAATTGGTTTCAGAGGAACTAGTCAATTTTATAGAGTTGGGATTTCCGAAAATTTGGAAATTTCTTAAAAAATTATGAAATATTTGAGAAAATTAAGAACTTTCTGAAAATATTAAAAAACAATTACGAAATTTTTGATAAAAAAAACGAAATCTGAGAGATAATTTAGGAATTTTTGAAAATATTTTCCAGAAAATTAAAAAAAGTACTGAGAAAATTAGGAAAATTTTTAAGAATTTTTCAAGAAAATTAATAAATTTCTTGGAAAATTTTAAAATTTCTGAGAAAATTTATGAATTTTTGAGAATATTTCTAGAAATTTGGTAAATTTTTGCGAAAATTAGGAAATTTCTGAGAATATTTCAAATAATTTAGTAAATTTTCCAGAAATAAATTCTATAAAAATTGAATTAACCTAAGATTATTTCAAGAAAATTAGGAAATCTCTAAAAAAATTAAGACATTTCTGAGAATACTGCAAGAAAATTTCTAAAAAAAAGGATTTTAAGAAAATTAGAAAATTTCTGAGAATATTTCAAGAAATGTAAAAAGAAGAAAATTAGTAAATTTCTGGAAAATTTAGGACATTGATAAGAATATTTTTGGAAAATATCAGAAATTGCTGAAAAATTTGACAATATTTCACATCATTTTTCGACATTGTGATAACATTTAAAAAATAAATCTCAGAATTTGTAGAATTTTTGAGATTATTTAAAAAAAAAGTAAATTTTTCAGAAATTTTTCAGAAAATTAATTAAATTAAATAATTTATGAGAATATTTCAAGAAATTTAGTAAACTTTCTAGAAAATTTCCAATAAAATTAATAAATTTCTGAGAAAATTTAGGAATTTTTGAGAATAATTCTAGAAATTTTGTAAAACTTTCAGAAAACTTCTTAGTAAATTGAAGAATTCCTGAGATTATTTCATGAAAATTAGGAAATATCTAAGAAAATTTGAAAATTTCTAATAAAATAAGATATTTCTGAAAATATTTCAGGAACATTTACGACATTGGTGATAAAATCAAAGAAAATAGAAAATCTCAGAGAAAATTGGTGAATTTTTGAGAATGTTTAAAAAAATGGTAAATTTTCCAGAAAATTTCTAATAAAATTTGGAAATTTCAGAGAAGATTCTTTAAAATATAGAAAATTGTAAAGTAAATGGAAATTCAGGACATTTCTGAGAATATTTCAAGAAAAATTACGACATTTGTGATAAAATTAAAAAAGGAAATCTCAGCAAAAAATTGAGAAAGAAAATTTCTAAAAAAATAGAAATAAGTTTCGAATATTTCAAGAAGATTTAAAAATTTCTAATTAAATTAAAAAATTCTGAAAATAATTCAAGAAAAATTACACTTGTCATAAAAAAAAACTCAGAATTTGAGGAATTTTTGAGTAATTTCAAATAATGTCGTAACCTTTTCAAAAAAATTATAAAAAAATGTTGAGAACATTTTTTTAAATTTCTGAGAATACTTCTAGAAATTTTGTACATTTTTTAGAAAATTACGATATTTATGAGAATATTCCAAGAATTTTTTTAATTTTCTGGAAAATTTACAATACAATTAATATATTTCTGAGAAAATTAGAGAGTTATTAAATAAAAAATTATTAATTTTTTAGAAAATTTCGAAAGAAATTAGGATATTTCTGAGAATATTTCAAAAAATTAGTAAGTTAAAAAAAAATCGGAGAAATTCTAGAAAAAACTCGTAATTCCTAGGAAAATTCAACTAGTTTTGCAAAATTAATACTTTATGAATTTTTAAAAATTATTTCTAAAATATTTAAAAACATTTTTCCCCCATCCAGATATTCTTCATCATTCTATGTGGCATGATATTGGCCGTCGTTTTAGCCGTCTTCGGTATTATGTATTATCAAAAACAACAAGAAAATTCTCGAAAACTTTGGTAACAGACCGAAAGGAGCGTAACCTAAATATGATTTAATATATACATAAAATTCAGCTCTAACCTTTTTTTAGAATAATTAAAATTATATTTATAAGTTGTGTACAATTGATAAGATACATTTATATTAAAAACGAAACTCGAAAAAAAATTATCAAATACATCACCTTGATTTGAATAAATTAACATAATTTGTTTAAGTAAAAAAATTATGAAAAGGGAAAAAAATCAATCGGCAAAGCTTTAAATATTTCATAATGGATTTTTTTTACACGTCCTCTATTTTTTTCTACTAATCATCATTTTGTTATTATTTAAAATAGACAGTTTTTTTGTATTATTTATCGTTAATTTTTTGAATAGAATTTCAACTTCCAACAACACAAAATGTGTCTCTTCAATTTATCTTGAAAACAATTTAAAATCAAACGCAAAAATTGTTCACACAAACTTTTTATAATGAGCCCAGCAGTCAATTGTACATTTAATTTAATAAGGAAAAATTAGTCATCAAATTTAATTACGTTTAATAAAAATCAAATTCTACTAAAATAATTCTTTTAGTTAAAAACAAAATTAGTGCGTATTTTTTTTTTGATAGTTCGTAAGAGAATGTGGTGGTAAAAAATAGCGAGCTTTTTTTGTTGGTATTTGATATAATTTATATAGTCACGGTGATAAGAAAACGGATTAATTAATTATTATTAAATATTTTGTGTGTCTGGGATATTTAGTTTGTTTTGCTTATTTTTAAATAATTATCATTAAGTTGGACTGATTTATATGAAATGTTCTTTATTTATAATGTTTAAAACTATCATACAATAAAGCGTATTTTGTAAACCATAAAAAAATAGTTTTAAATTTTTTGTGCGGTAGAAATTGTATTCGTAATGAAATAATTATTTAAAAAAAAACTTTCGAAATTATTTTTTTGTACTTTTCTAAATCAAATTAAGAGAAAAAATAATTTGAAATTTAAAGACAGTCATTAGCGATACAGCAATTTTGTTTTTCTTTAAATTAATTTAGCAAAATCGGATCAGCAGAGCAGGTCAACATCTTCAAAGCAGCTTTTAAACTATCTTTTTCGATTGAAAAAGGTCATGGAAAGCTGATTTTTTGCAATTATGTTCAGATAGGGTCTTATTGAAACCCCTAAATTTGCCATCTTGGATTTAGTGGTCGAAAATCACTTTTATTGCCTAAATCTATACTTTTTATACATTTTACCGTTAAAGTCAATACAACATATTTTTCTCAAATAATTAGTTTTTAATTTATTATTAAAGGTAAAAACAAGTTGTGGGTAATTTAAAAACCTATTTTGTTATATTGACTTTACGTGTAAATGTATAACAAGCAAGATATTGACAATGCAAGTGATTTTCTACAAAAAAAAATAACGCCTTTTTTGTCTATCACCTAGACTATAAAGATGGCGAAAATGTCACTAAAATCTTTAAAATCGTGAGAAAAGATAAGGTAAGCACAAACCCAATTCTTGAGACAATTATTGTTTAATATTTAAAAAAAATTCTTTAAAATATCTAAGAATCAATCTCGAAATAAATTGTTTTTTCTTAGAAAATTATAAAATTCCTGAGAAATGAAATTGCTGCTAAACTTATTAAATTTCTGCGAAAGTCGGAATTTTCGAGAAAACACTTTAAAATTTCTATAAAATTTAGAAAATTTCTAAAAAATATCTTTTACATTTCCAAGTCATGAACATTTTTCGAGGAAACACTTTGAAATTTCTGAAAAAATAAGACAATATCTAAAAAAAATCTTTTAAATTGCCAAGTCATGAACATTCGGAGAAAATGTGAATTTTTCGAGAAAACACTTTTAAATTTCCAAGTCATGAACATTTGGAGTAAGTCGTGAATTTTACTAGAAATCATTTTTAAAATTTCTAAAAAAAAGCTTTTATTTCCCAATCATGAACATTCGGAGATAGCCGTGAATTTTTCGAGAAAACTCTGAAATTTCTAAAAAAATCTTTAATTTCCAGGTCATGAACATTTGTAGTAATGAATTTTTCGAGAAAATACTTTGAAATTTCTGAAAAAATTTGACAATTTCTAAAAAAAATCTTTTAAATTTCCACGTCTTAAACATTCGGCGAAAGTCGTGAATTTTTTCAAGAAAATTGAAGTTTCTAAAAAGTTCTTTTATTTCCAAGTCATGAACATTTAGAGTAGGTCGTGAATTTTTCGAAAAAAAAAATTTTCATGAATTTTTCGTAAAAAATACTTTGAAATTTCTGAAAAAATTAGACAATTTCTAAAAAAATCTTTTAAATTTCCACGTCTTGAACATTCGGAGAAAGTCGTGAATTTTTCGAGAAAACTCTGAAATTTCTAAAAAATCTTAAATTTCCAAGTCCTGAACATTCGAAGATAGTCGTGAATTTTTCGAAAAACTCTAAAATTTGTAAAAAAAAAATGTAATTCTTTTAAATTTTCGAGCATGGGCGCCCGGTGAGGGGGGGGGGGCAAGGGGGCAGTGGTTATTAACAATAAAGGAATCTGTGTGTAGAGCAATTGTAAAGGTTAAGTGCAATAACACTGCGACAAACACTGAAAACTGAAAAAGTTTTTTTTTTTGTTAACCAGTGTAATCTTTTAAAACACGATTTAAGCTAACTAATTATACTTTGTTTTTTAATACTTTATATTTCTAAACAAAAAAGTGTCTTTTGTGACACATAGAGCGTTACTTTTCGTGTTTTTTGGGTATTATTTCAGAAAAAATTTCCCTGCGCGGCAATTTTAACCCCTAATTGTCTCATAAATCCTTTATTTTTCTAGTAATATAGGTTTAAATAAGATAATAAAAACCTTTACTTAATCTTTCTGTTAACTATACTATATTAATGAGAACGGTGATCAATATTTTTGAATTTTGAAACAAAAACTATAATAACCAAGACATGTTTCCGAGTCATGATATTTTCGAGAACTACTGTTAAGATTAATTTAATCGATTCGACCAATTTAATAGCAATACATTTAGTAAAACATCAAAAAACAAACATTTTTGTTGTATAAACTGGCTTTTTATTTTTTTTGTTACAATTAACATTTATTATAGATATTTATTTGATAGAAGCTTAAGCCAACAAATATTATTCTAAAATTTAATTGATAATAATTAATAACTTACAAACAAAAATAATAAATTAAAAAGAAAAACTTAAACAGAATTACAATAATATTAATAATAGACTGCAATAAAATGATTCTGATTCTGCAAAAAAAAAATCAAAACGACTTCATCAAGTTAATTTTAGCTTTTTCTCAATTTGCAATTACTCATTTATATAATAATTGTATAGACATTTAATATTGTTTCAATGTTTTTATTCCTTTTTCTTAGACTCTGCGGCTTCTATATTGAGAATATAATTAAAATTACATCCCACAAAAGAAGCCTATATAGTACCTGAATTACATTAACCTAGATTGATGAATCTCGGTCATTGTTTTGATAAATAAAGATAATTAAAATTAGTTGTTTTTAAAAACTGAAATGAGGCATTTATATTTTTAACTACTAGTAAGTCTTTCATTTTCTAGATATATGTTTAAAAAGGCGTATAGGTTAACATTGATATTTATAATAATGTGAGTAAATGATATCTAGGTTATTCTGCATATTTTCCAATTGGCAGAACTGAATAGTACTTTTCTTAATTCACTGTTATGTTCCACATTTGAACAAATTGACTTTCAATAATTTACTAAATTGTTCTCTTAATTTTATTGTCAATAAACACAAAATAAACGGTTACAAAATTCTATTTAAATATAACAAGTGGATTAAAGAGAACGTTAAGTAAATACTTGACGCCACGATAGAGGTCCTGTACACGACCATTTACGGTTAGGGTAACTCCACTTGTTCGGCCAACGCCAACACCACCCCGTGTACCGCGGCTATCACTGTCCACAATTTCAAAAGAATCAATGTCTTTGGACTGACAATGAATGCAGCCAATTGCCTTCAAATGAACGATCGGTTTTACATTGCCCAATGGCATATCGGATGCCAATTTTCCATCTGTATTTCTTCCGTTTCGAAGCCATCCTTTAAACCATATCTTATCGGAATTGTTTAAACGTTGTGTAAAATTTCCGAAACTATGTTCAGCCAGCAGCAGCACTTCCGACGTTTTACTCAAAATTCCCGAATTCATGCGTACCGTTATGCTATATTCATATTTATTCCATCTATTTAGATTGCATTTCTTCTGTTCCACCAAAAAAGATTTCATTTCCTCACATTGTTCTCGGCTACTGCACATCGGTTCATTTTTCTCTCCATACCAGCAGCTCACAAAATCCCCGACAATTTTTGGCAAATAATTGTGCAATAACTCGGCTCGAATGTTATGTACGCGACTAATTTCCGCACTTACAATGCTACCCTCCCACTTGACAAAAGTTTCATCCAAATGAGAACATCTTAATTGGGTCGTTATGCGATTAACATGTTCCCAGGCCGGCTGGTTACAATACTTTGAATACATTTCCCACGTCAATATCGGCGCGCGATGATCTTGATGTAAATGATCGTGAATGTTTGTGGCTGGTGTGTGGCCAATTATAAGAGTTTCGTAAATTGACGGTTGGCTGTGTGAACTCTTAAACGATGACGTCATATAGGGTAGGGTAAGAAAGCCGGTTGCCAGTACACAAACAGCAATCTGCAAAACGGTCACATACTTTTCCATTCGATGATTGGCAGCCATAAAGCATGAGCCGATTATGGCAAAAGCGGCTGTGCAAAATGAGGCAGCTATTCGTACGGTCGGATCGGTTAACGATAACCATTCTACAGCTGCAAATACCGGAATCATTAAGGTTACAATGCCAAATAATGGCAAAAACAACAATAGGCCAGCCAATCCAAGTGCAGCCCTGACCAGTCCAAACATTGTAGCACATTGTGAGCTAATAATGCATATTTGTAGCCAACTTAACGTAACACAATGTGGTATTAAATATTGGTACGTTCCGTGCCACGAGCGCCTGCGAGCCAACAGAATTAATACGCCAGGAATTAGCAGAAGCAACAGTGCTCGACAATTTAGACAAAACTCTATTCCATTACCGATGACAAATGATGGAAATGTTGGCACTTTTAGGTCGAGAAAACGCCAACCGGTCGTCACAACCGTATCCATTTCGTACGGGTACTTTGCCAAAACATTTACGCCAAACGATATGAGCACCAACCAATCGGGCAGACGACCAGACGAACTGAACATAAAGGCAAACATTGTTAAAAACACCAATATAAAAGCAACAACGGTTATCTCAGAATGGGGCATCCATTGGTCCGATATGACAGGCATTAGCATAACATTGCCGAAGAATGCAATGAAAAAATACAAATACGGTTTCATGTTATTACGTAAAAATTGATTTTCCGAACCGGCAGCATCAAAATTAGCGTCCCCATAGCTCAAAAACAGCCCCGACCAAATACGAAAGTCAACAAAATCATGTTTTGCTTTTAACATCTTAAAACTGGCACAAATCATCACGATTAAAGTTAAATAGTAAAGACCCATCGGCACGAACATTGTCAAATTTTGACTGCCAAACAACGCATAGAGAAACAACAGGACAATATAATGTACATTGGACATGGACTTGGGGAAACTGGATATTGCTTTGATGAAACGATGATAGCAAAGAAGGAAAAATAGCAACGGATGGAAAAGCAACCGATGAAAACATGGTATGTGATCTAAGGTTTGGGGATGAGGAATTGAGAGCTGCAGAGCAGCTTGTGCTCCCAACATTGGCATATCACCATTTGCATAATTCAGTGCAGCCTCAATTAAATTATCTTCAGATATTAGATCAGCATTATATAGATGATCGGTGGGTTGACGTTGACGACGTTGCCGAAATCCGCGAAACGGTGACGGTGAAATGTGATTGCCTCCGTTTGATGTAGATGCAGCAAATTCTTCTTCATCTTCATCCAAATTTTCGGTCGAAACTTGATCATCGCCACTACTATTGCGCCGGGGCCTTTTCCTTCTCTTACTTTTCTTTTGCATTTTATAAATTTCCCGCATTTTCCTCTCTAACTGGGCAGCAGTTATAAACTGTTCACCATTCGATAGAACGGCAAACAGTTCACGGGCCGCCTTACGAGCCGCTCGTTCGCCTGGTGTCATAGTCAAAAAGGTTTGGACTTCACATTCATTTCGATCCGTTATGCCGCGACGGCTACGAAAACAGTCTGACAATAGACACATTGCACCTTCGTGTCCCTGCTCGGCAGCACGCAGTAGCCAATGAACACCTTGTGCATAATTTGTAGCTGGATCATCTACAATAAAAACTATTCAGAATTATGTGACAAAGCTTGTTCTTAATTGCAATTTTGTAAGTTCCGAAAAATATTTTGAGATAATAATTCTTTATTCATATTTAGAACAGAAAACGAGGGGAAACCAATAGAAAAAATGTTGTCCCAAGATTTCTGGTTTTCGAAATAATTTGTCCCATGATTTTCGTAAGTGGTTTCCACGCCGTTAAAAAATATCAATTTATAATTTCTGCGAGGAAGAAAAGACCTTACGGAAATCACGGGACAAATCATTTTTTTATACTTAAGCTAAAAAACCGCCTAAAATATTCTCAAATTTCGGAAATCATCTGAGAAATCATGTGACAACATCTCGGACAACATTTTTTTCGGAGAATCTACACTTTAGCGCTTATGGCCCCAGGCTCTTTTATTGCTTCAAGTTTATTTTGTATTTGACCTCCACTAAAATTTGTTATCTTCACCCCGCCCCCTCTTACGAACAAATATATGAAAAAACACATACTCGGAGTGTTGGATCTGTCCCAACTTATTTTTAAATTATAGGTATTTGTAATACCTTTTATTTGATACCATACACCACTTACCCTCCCTCAAACCCCCGAAAATATCAATTTTTCTAAGTGGTTTCCCCTTCGAGTTTCTGACGTCAATACGAGAGCAATAATTTAAAATTCCCAGTTTTTTAGTCATTTTTTTTTATCTCAATTTAGTCATGATAAAGTCATTACAATATGGAAGTAGTTCAGCCCTCAATATAATATATTGAATCTTATAATACGCATTGGAAACCAAGGTTATTTTGTATCATTAAGCTACTCACCCGAATTTTCCTCCAACAATTGCCTGGCCAAATCGTATTGGATTTCCGAGCAACCATCCTCTGCCATATGATATTGTAAATTCTTCAATGAAGTTCGATCTAATTAAGGAGATAAAATTCATTTAATATCCTTTAAACTTTAGGTAACCAGTAAAAACAATAAAAAAAATATTATACAAGCGGAACCGCCTTTTTTGGGAGCTCCGCATTATCGAGTTACTTTGTTGTCTACACATTGACGCAATGTTTTTTACCTTCTAGATTCCATTTTTTTCGTGTTGATCCTTGTGGTTCAGATTTTGTCCAATTTGCCATTGTCACTAAAAGATTTCAGGGAATATTTTTGCAGTTTCTAGACTTTTTTCAAAGATTCCTAAGCAGCAATAAACAAATTTGCATCTTTGCGTGTGATGATGCTGCGCGCGAAATTTGTTGACGTTTTGAAAAAAAAATATCTTGAGCTAAGGTGAACAATTCACAATGGTATGCGATTGCTTGCGTGCGTTGTTTTAACGTGTTGAAATATAAAAATATGGGAAAAAGTTCCGGCGGCAGCCCCTTAAAAATCCCTCTTTGGAGGACACCCCCACAATTTTTTTTTTCTAGAGTTAAGGTTGGCAAAATTAAGGAGAGGAAGATTGAAAGTTTGTATGGAGAAATTATAAGAATAATGGCATGTGTTGATAATATTATTTAAATAATAAAGGTCCTCAAAAAATTCTTTGGTTTTGGGCTTAATTTGAGATCCTTCCTATTTAAGGTGATTGAGAGATTTAAATGTATATAGAAAAAAAAATTAAATGCAATATTAAATATTCGGAAATTAGGAACCAATTAATTAATTTTTATTTCTAATAAATTAAAAATCAAATACGGTAAACAGAAAGAAAAATACCTAAAAATAAGTTTTTTTCCTATCAGGGAGCTGCTGCCCCCCGATCCTCCTACTTTGTTTTAATTTTCTTATCCAGAAGCTACCGCCCCCTGCTTTGTTTTCATTTTCTTTGGATTCGTCATTGTTAAAAGCTAAAAAATTGTGATGTTCTTTTTTGCAGGCTCTTGAGAGCCTATATTATAATTATTAATATTTTTATACATAGGTCTTAAGAGCGAACCCCATGCAGGATAATTTTCAATTCAGTTGTACAAGGTTATCTAAACAAATTTTGTTCAACAAATCTTTTATATA
>JANSTW010061122.1:0-11240 GCA_027564275.1 Diadocidia ferruginosa
ATAGTCGTCAATGAAAACCATGGTATCAGATAGAAAAGGGTAAAAATGGTCCCTATGCTCCCTCGCTTTGGAGTAAAAGGACACGATGATGATGAGTAGTTTTTGCATTTTTTTTATATTTGCAGGCTCTCGATCAATTTCAATGTGTTGCCTAAAAATATATATATTTTTGAAATGAGCTGTAGTTATTCGCAAAAAGAACTAACAATAGAACAAGTTTAGTAAATATGTTGAAATGAAAATAATTAATTTTTACATAAACCGACATAACCCACATTGCCCTGAGATAACAGATCTATGACATATATAAAAATACGTATCAAATTGAATTCCATAAAATCAGTCGTCCATAGAATAATTATATTATAATTATATTTATATACATTTAATATAATATACTACAGCTCTGCTTAAAGCAAATTATTTTGAAAAAAATATTAAAAAGAAATACAATAAAAAATCTTTTAACGAAATATAAGATAATTTATTGGCTCAATAATCTTAAATTACTATATTTTTTTTGGTATATTAAATATTTTATAAGCCATTTTATGTATATTGTATAATGTATATATATACGTTGATTTTCTGTCATGTCTTCATTGGAAAAAAATAGTGGCACACGGATCACAAAAAATTCTTTTAAAATTTAGGAACAGGCTAATCGATCAACGAAAAATGAATACTTTTGAAATATTATTGGCTTTAGCTTTCACATGAACCTTCAAAAAATTGTATTGTCACTATCTGGAGGGTATGTTATCCAACTCCACTGATGACGGATTAGCCTAGAAATAGTGCAACTTTTGTCGGTATGGGTAAAGACACAATTTGTTTTTACAAAAATATTCACTTTTCGTTGACCGATAAGCCTGCCCACATGTTAGTTTTGTAAGTTTCCCATACAAACTTTAGGTCAACCTCCTGAAAGAGATTTTCGCATACTTAACTCGAAAACAAAAAATGTTTGTGGAGGCTCTCTAAACAACACACAACACACGTTTTAAGGTTTTGTTCTGCTAAAGTGAAAAAAAAGGAAAATAAATTGATTTTAGAAAAATTAGCACGGCGAGATTAAATAGATATACTGAAACAATTGTATACTGTCTTATATGTCACTGTCTGCTACTGAGTATTGTCTTGTAAAAAATTGAATAATTTTTCTCGTTATCATTTTTAAATTTACTATATTGCACTTTAAGCTTTATTTTGCTACTATATATAAAGATAGCTGATACAAAACATTTAATTATTGCGTAAATTAATCGATCAATCGGGTTTTCTTTATTTTGATATAATCTTTTGTGTTATCACAATTTAATATTTATGACCATGCAGTTGAAGGTAAAGCATATGTTTTTGTATTTAGTATTTTACGCAATATTTATTATTTTATTTTATTGATTTTTAAACAGTGATAAGTTTAATATATTTATTATTTACAGATAAATTTGTCTTATATGTTATATTTTTTTTCTCTCTCTTGTTTTTTTAATACCGAGTAATTGGAAAGGATTACATCCTTCGGAGAAGTGGGGGCAACAAACGTATTTGTAAATTTGTTCATACCAAAAAACAGCTTTTATATTTTTTTAAAGGAATTGATTTTTTCTTTGACAAATTGTGAAAGCAAACTTGAAAAAATCTAAAAAACACGATTCTTGTAAAATATTTTTTAATAAGAGAACTTCTCCACATAAACACTTTGATTTATATTTTTTTTCGGAGCTGTCATTCCTCTACCCCAATTTTTATACTTGATTTCAATTTGTAAAATCCAATTTGGAAAATCCAAAAAAATTATTATAAAATATTTAATTTTTTTTCCGTGAATGTTAACAAATTTTAACAAATTTTAAAATTTAGGAACACGGCTATTGGTCAACGAAAAGTGAATATTTTTTGCTAGTTTTTTGCCAAAGCCTTTCAAAAAGTATGCTTTACTCACATACCGACAAGAGTAAATCGTCGTCAGTGGAGATAAAAAACTCTCTTCAGATAGTGCCATATAGACTAGACATTCCTTCAAATCAAGTGAATCACTGAGATATTATGTATAGCTGAACAAGAAAAAAAATATTTAAAAATATTCACTTTTCGTTGACCGATAGCCGTGTAAACCTAAATACGAAAATTATTATAAACAAATACTAGCAGCTTCTGGCCCGCCAGTAGAGTTTTTTTTCTATATTATTTGGCTGTTCTGCGAGATGTGTGTTTGCATGGTAATAATTTTTTTTTACCATTCAATACATTTAGTTATAATTCGCTGCAGTTATGTACAGTTTAGGGAATGAATGCCTACATGGCAATATCTGGAGAGTGTTATCCAACTCCATTGACGAAGGATTAGTCTAGAATTATTGCAATTCTTGTCGGTACATGAGTAAAAAACATTATATTTTTGAAGGCTCTAGCGTAAGCTAGAGCCACAGGCTCAGGCGAATAACTAGAGCCATATAATGTTGCAAAAATATTCACTTTTCGTTGAGCATATTCCTAAATATTATATTTTTAAGAAAATTATTGTTTTTGAGAATTTGTGTTCCAACCTATGACAAATTAATTGAATCTTGTTTCTGATTATATATAGAACGTCAAATATGAATAATAATTTCAGTATTCTTCAGTTAAAAAAAAAAGTTGCATTTGTTTTAAAACAAATTCTCACAAATAATTTAGCAATAAAACTAAAAAAAAATCAAGCATAACTTCCTAAAATTTATGGTTTCACATTTTTTCTTATATACTTAATACAAGTAAAAAATAAAATTATAATTCTTCAATATTCATAAAAAAATAAATTATCTCACCTTTCACTGGCAATACTTGAATTTCTAGACATTGATTTCGGTGACATTTCAAAATCTGAATCGGATCTGTACAGAAACGATTCTCTACGTTGTGGAAGATTTTGTAATACAAGTCCGGCACTAGGCGACCCACCCTCCAGGGGTGATCTTGCACCTTGTCCATTTTCGACATCAAAACTGTAAATACAAAAAAAAAAACGAAATTAATTATTTGCTGAATTTTATTCTTAATTTTTAGTATAAATTAATTTATTATATAGTTATTTGCACTTAAATTTTCAAAATTATATATAAAGGATTGCAGTTGAGTATATTTTAAATGATTAAATAAATAAATCTCTTTGATAAGACTTGATACATAGTTGGTACTCTACAAAAGTATATTTGCTTGATATAATCAGAACCCACTCAAAATTAGATTAATTGTAATTGTATTGTCAACATCAAAAGTCAATTGTTTAAATAACAATTTGCATCCTTATATTATATACCTAATATATATTGTATTATATACTTTATACAAAGTTATTCACAAACTATATAAGTTTAAATTTATATAAAATGTAATTTAATATTATTCATCTAACATTTTTGGAATGAAATGTAATAATAATAATAATAATAATCAAAGACTTATATTTGCCAAAAAATTCCCCAATTATATATACAATGAAAATTTAAAACTATTTACATAAAATTATTCTGTTTATTTTGTAAACTCTTTATACTACTGTACTTGCATATTATCACAGAGAACAGAATATAACAGAGATTTCAAAAAAATTCATTTTCCCTGTGGAACTACGGCGAACATTAGAATGATTATACTAATTTATTAGCCTAACTGTTATATTTAATCACTTAAACTTTTTTACCATTTAAGTTAAAATTTTAGCAAACATTTCGGAAAAAAATAATAATAAAAAATAATATTATTTCAATAAATTATAAAGCCTCAAAGTCGTGGGTCCACCCGAAAAAAAGAAGATTTTTTTTATGTATGGAGTGAGGCCTCTGATATATTCTGTTCTCTGTGATATTCTGTTCTCTGTGATATTATATATCATCATCATATTTTATGCAAAAACTATTGAAAACATAATTTGAATAAAATTTATTTTAATTCATTTCGAAATAATATAATAAAGAAAATATTTTTTTTCTTTCTATATAAAATGAACATCATTATGGGGCATATAATAAAAATGTAATTATTTAAATTAAAATATGTAGTTTTTGTACATAAATATATAAAACGACTTAATAAATTGAATTTCCGTGGTTTTTTTTTTGAGAAAGAAGTAAATATTTTTTTTCTATTTATTTTACAAGGAAAATTATATTAGAAAATATGGGATATAAATAAGGGAGTAAGTATAGGTAGGTATATCTTTTGAAAAAGTTACAATAAAATAGCAGGTTTGGTATAAAGGATATATTGATGATAATATAAAGCTCTATACAAATACAATTTATCTTTTATCTAGGTGAATCTATAGCTAGAGGTTTAATCTATATAATTAACTAAATTATGTAAAAAATGTATGCAAGATTGCATTTTCCTTACAATATCGCTTTCAATAAAATCGATAGGAAGATGTATACAGGAAATATCGACAAAGAATATATAGCGTTACTAAGATGGATAAAATTGAAACATAAATAATTGGAAAATTATGGGATGTGATGTTTCAGGGTCCATAACATAAGTTTTAATAAACTTTTTTTATAACTATAATTTGATAGCAAGAGGTAAAGATGTATTACAATATCGACGATTGAACAATACATTATCCATCCAAAATACTATTATTGTTCAGGTGCACAAACAAATGTCTATTTTGATAAGACTTATTATATTAGGAAATTCGATAGCTAAGAAAAAATCTACGTTTTGAAATTAAAATGCATCAAAATGGATGATAGGAGAAGTTTTTGTTTAATCATCGAAATGAATTTAAGCCGTCATTATAAATTGATCGAGCACCTGGTATTAAAGTTTTCTCAGACGAATAAATGATCTGCTTTTATCGTCTTTAAATTAAATATTAATTTTATGACGTTTTATATGTAAAAGCTCATAATTTTCCACAAACGCCTTAAGTTATGTACAGTGAACGATCAAAAAATACTTTTTTTTGCAAACTTTGTAATAATCACAGAACTATTAGCATAGAATAACAAATATATAGAATGTACAACAAGGCTGTTTTGCCGCTGCATATTTTTTCGTCGCTACCATCAAATTTAATTTTACATAGGAACCAACTTAGACTATAGAGACGAAACAATATGTAGAAGCTTTTTAAAGCTAAGATATTTCAAAGGCATTTGATAGAGTATGGCATTATTTTTTATTAGCTGAACTATAAGCATTTGGACGCGGCAATTTTTTGACCAAATGGGTTCAAATTTTTTTTGATAATCGATCGATTTGTGTAGTATTTGATGTAGTTATCTCCAATTCATTTAATATATCAGCGGGAGTACCTCAAGGATCTGTTCTCTCTCCTACAATATTTATGAATTATCTATTATCAATTACTGATAATCCAATTCAACATTTAAAAGACTCTTTTGATGAAATATCTTCAATTATGCCCTCTCTCCAACAATTCTCTGTTAGAACTCGTAGAGCTAATAATGCTCATAGATATTCAGTCCTAATAGAATTTTCGAAGACATATAGGCATTATAACTCTTTTATACCGCGAACATCTCGCCTTTGGAATTTACTTCCAAAGAGCGTATTCCCTCTATTCTATAATACTAACACCTTTAAAATCATTTTAAAGATAATCCATTAGGGATTTTTTTGGGTCAAACTTATTTAAATATTTGAGTTGAGTTTTTTCTCGTTGTTTTTCTCAACATTACAATTACTTTTCAAAATTTATAAGTTATATTCCTTTGCACCGTACCGTAAGGTACTGTATAGGGTGATCCCCTTGCAAATGATTTTTTCGCGATCGTACCATATGCTCTCGGAGAGAATTTCAAGGAGAGTTTCGTAGTTACGCGTGCAAGCCGTAGCTTTAGACAGCAATTTATGTGAAAATTAACAAGAAAATTCCAATCTTAAATGCTGTAGCTATTGTTACTTTTTGTGTATTAATTTTTCTGTCAGATTTGCGTGCAAAGTTGTATGTTAATAATTTAACGTTTTTATCAACTAAATAAGTTCAGAAGGCTGCAATTTTGTAAATAATAATACCGCAAAGGTTATTTAATAAGAATTGTTCAAAATTTCAATGGGATAGTGAGCAAGGTAATGGTTCTAGGTAAAGCTGAGCGCACACAATGGCGACAGTATGCGTATAGTGACAGTCTTTTAAATATTAAACAAATGTAGCCGCACGCAACTTTACACTTTCTGCCGCCATTGGTAAGCCCTTCTTTAAAGTTGCCTACCAGAGAGATGTACGTTGTGGCTAAAATCCTAGTATTTATAATATGCAAGAAAAAAATATAAAGCCATTGCACTAAATCATAACTAAAACAAATAAGCAAACAATATTTTCTTGATAATTTGGTTTATTTCTTAGGCTTTCTAAAAAAACGAATTTGATATTTTATTTTAAAATAATTTTATAATTGCGACTGTATGCTGCAATTTTAGTGCAATTATTACTATTTTTGCACGGTGTGACATTTATATTTGCAAAATATAAAACGACTTGTGATATATTGTTGCCATTAGTTATTATAATTTTTGAATTATAATTTAAAAAACACATCAAAAACAGTATTATTAAATTTTCATAATTGCGCATATTTGCTTTAAAAAAGCTTAAAACTTACTATTTATATATATAAGCTCAATAAATTTTCCAAAGACTTAGCGTAGGGCGTGCATTTTACGTGTGTATATTGTGTGCAAATAATTAAAATAATTTATAAAAATTTTGTGTTACTGACAATTTTTTAAATAATACAAAAAACAAAATGCGGCAAAATTTTGGACGGGTCCTGCACGTAAAGCACGTTACCGGCTCTGTTCGGGGGAAAAACAATATTTTTTTATAAAACAATTTTCCACATTTAAAAATGAAAAACTAATTGTCAGTAAATATACTAAATAGCTGAGAAATAAAAATTAAAAAAATAAACACATTTACAATCTAACCTTCCAGTTGTTCGTCGTCGAGCGCCGGCTATCGTTGTTCGTGGTGCATAGCGTCGTATTCGACCACTCGATCGTCGGTGACTATTCAAACGCGTACCCTCCGAACTTCGTCTGCCATCCGACAGTAATTGTTCGCTGGAAAATACAGATGTCGATATTGTCGATGCATTTGAATCACCGCGACGCTTAAACGTACCACCACTGGACGATGTAGTTGTAGCCGACGAATCACTTCGAGAAAATATCGAATGACGTGATTGGCCAAGTGATGATAGTTTATCTTTGGATTCAATTGTGGAACTACTGTTTGTATGCTCGTTGGGCGGCGAATGCTGTGTCTCTTGTAATTGTTCTTGTTTTTGTTGCAATAATTGCTGTTCATAGTCGGCAGCCGAACGCCTTGTCCAACGTATTGAGCGTATAAATGCAACAATTATGAAAAACGTGGCAATCATATCACAGCCATTTAAGAATATTGTCTTATCATTTTATTTTTTTATTTTATTTTGTTTTTGTTTTTTTTGTGTAATTTGTGGTAATTTAATTAAATATCATAATTACAGGTCAGTCTTTTTTGTTCATTTCAATTTTAATATTTATTGCTTTTTTGTATATAGGATTTCACTGTTTTTTTTAATTATTTAAAAAATTTGTCACAATATTGCATTTAAAGAATATATTACTGGATTGTCGTCAACATATTAAGTTAAATAGAATTATTTAAAACCCAAAATAACCCTTCACCATATATATTTAGCATTAAACAAGGGTTACTATACATATTAAATTATTCATACAGTTCCATAAATATACCTGCGGTTTCATATAATTTAGTTAAATTTTTTTTTCAGAATGGTTAAAAAAAAATCTTAAAATAAACCTTTTTCCCTTTTTCCATTTTCAATATTCAATTTTAAATTCAAATTTTATCGATTTTTAATATTTGTTTAGTTGATTTTTTCTGTATGCGGTAGATAGGCAGGTTTACATAGAGCTTTTAAAATTCTCCCAAGTTCAATTATATCAGAAAATATATATAGATATAATACAGCAAGCCGCAGCTTGAAGTCATGCCAGCAGCTATCAATAAAAATTACCATAAAAATTTGCCAAATAAATATTTATATACACAACAGCAAATATATATGCGAGCTCGATGTATATTTTATATAAATATTTGTGCGGTAAATAGATAATAAATATAAGAAGACATTTAAAAGTCAATAAAATGAGTTCATAATTTATCCAAAAAATAAAACGTTTTTTCTGCCTATCACAATATTTCATTTACAATAATAATAGAAAAAACATCATAATAAGGAAAAGTCAATAAAATTTACCACAATTTTCATACAGTCTGTCATCTATATTTTTAATTATATCGAGAGAAAAATGAAAAATTTTATCAAATAATATTTAGTTTGTTTAATATTATTTATTTTTTGATGTGGAAAACTTTTCTATCAAAATCTAAAAATATCTACCTAATGGAAAATTTAAGGTAAATCACATTGTGTCATAGATGAGAAATTTCATACGCGTTCGCATTTATACACTTTAAATTTATAATTAACTAAATTATACAATTGATTCTAGGAACGATTTTCTCATGTAGATAAAATTTAAATGCTACCAAGAAATTATTTATTATTATTTATGTTCTTTGACATTTGAACGCGCACAAATTCCTTGAAGATTTTTCACATTTTGTTGATACTTTATATATATTTTCTTTTAAGTATATTTTTTTTGAGTATATAAATGAGAGATGCTAAGAAAAAAACGATAAAATTTAATTATATATAGAAAATTGTTTATTGAAAATTGTTTATTGAAAAGTGAAAATATTTATCTGAAAACAAATATCAAAAATTCAATATAGGACAATTTCGCAAAAAGTTTATTTCGTTTAATTTAATTTTGTTGAACTAGATTTTATAATTAAACAGAAAAGTATTGTCTATTATATATTTACGCAATGTTTAATTTCGATTCTGAGAAATATCTATTTGTTTTATGAAATGTTTGTGTTCTACTGAATATTGCGACAGAATGATTTCATTGAAAAATACATTACGGAAAGCTATTTTCAGAATTTCGATGTAATATTTGTTTGTCTGAAATGAAGTGATTTCATAATTTACATAAGCGGCAAGTCGAAAAGCGGAGTTTTTTCTCTCAAACAAAACAAAAATTTATTAAACTTTTTGCAGAAATTTGAATCGAAATAACTGACTAATTTTACTGTTACACCTTAAATTTTTTAATTTTAATTAAATTAATCCATTTCAAAATATAGGAAGGGCTTATCGTTTGCATGAAAAATATCAAAAATACACTTTTATATAGGTTGTGTTTATTTAAATGAAAGGTCTTGACAAGAGCTACAATTTTAAAGTTTTAGTCTATCGGTCCCTCTTCTGTTCGCAGACAGGCTAATAAAATGTTCCTTCTAAGAAATTCTTTAACCTCTCCTAGAGGCTGATGGGAGGACGATAGACTACAACTTTTAGAACTAAAGTTGTAGCTCTTGTCAAGACCTTTCATTTGAATACACACAACCCCTATAAATTTATATTTCAATATTTTTCATACAAAAGTTAAGCCTCTCATATTTTGAAAGATGGTGATCCCCCTTATGTTCACACTACAAAAATTTTTAATTTGCCATTCTGTACAGGTGTGGAATCAAAATATTGCATTTTTAAACTTTTGCATACAAACTTTAAACCCCTCCCCTGCAGAAAGGGGGGGGGGTTTCCCTCAATAGTCGTAGTATAATTTTTTTGTCTGGGGATTACCCTTTACAGGATAGAGGGGGTAGGATCCTATTTGGAGCATATTCGCTGTACTGCAGATTCGCTAAAAATTGGTACCTATACTGGGATCACCTTTTCTTCTTCAATTTTTAGATGAAGGAGTATTGTTAATTGTTATAAAACTTAAATTTCAGCAGGACACTTTTATTTGTTGTCCGGCTAACTCAACATTTTTTGGAAAAATGTTTTTAAATTAGTACTAATTGGTACTCGAAGGACATAATTGGTACCTTTTTTCTTCTCCCTGTTCTCGGTATTTTGTAATTTTGTGGAAAGATGTGCTTGAATTAGTACAATTTAGTACTCGAAGGACAGAATTGGTACCTTATTTTTTCTTCCTATTTTTCGGTTTTTTTGTAATTTTAAACTTTAGTTATAAAAATTATAATTGTCAATCACCCACGCCGGACAAAACTATCCAAATTGTCTATTTTTTTGCAAGACATTAGATTACTCTGTATACAAATTGTTACTAACAGGAAACAAAAATTGGTACCTACTGGGATCGTATCCTTTTTTCGTCCTTAGGATGGTGAATTCTTGTATGAGATTTTTTATTTTGGCCGAGAACTTTTTTGTTAGTTGTCCGGTTAATTACAAATTTTGTGGCAATACGTGATATAACATGGCATTATTTTTATCAACACTCAGTTGTAAATCGTTGGCAAATCTGCAGTACAGCGAATATGCTTTAATAGGACTCTAACCTTTCTATACTGTAAAGGGTTATCCGCCGAAAAAAAAATACTACGACTTTTGGGAGAAACCTGCAGGGGAGGGGTTTAAAGTTTGTATGCAAAAGTTTAAAAATGCAATATTTCGATTCCACACCATACAGAATGAAAGGGTAGGCAAATCAAAATATTTTGTAGTATGAACTTGAGAGAGGTCGCCCCCTATTTAGAAATGGGAGGGCTTAACTTTTGTATGAAAATATTGAAATAATTAAATTTATAGGGGCTGTTTGTATTCAAATGAAAGATCTTGACAAGGGCTATAAGTTAGTTGTAAGGGTTGTAGTCCATCGTTTTTCCATCAGCCTTCATGGAGGATTAAGGGATTTTTTTTGGAAGACAAATTTTATTTCCCTGTCTGCGGGCAGAAAAAGGAACAAAAAACTAAACCTTTTAGATTTTAATATACACAACCCATATAAACATTTATTTTTGATATTTTTCATACAAACGATAAGCCTCTCCCATTTCCCCTCATAAGTTCAGACTACAAAAATTTTAATTTGCCTTCTTTTCCATTCTGTATATGTAATATGTATGACATCATAATATTATACATTTTTAATCTATAGCATACAAAGTTTACCCTCCCCTACTAAAAGGAGGGGTTCCCCCAAAAGTCCCAGTATAATTTTTTGGTCGGAGGATGACTCTTTAGGAAAGAGGGGGCGAAGTCCTATTTTGAGCATATTCGCCATACTGCAGTTCAAAATTCAATTTCATTTAAATTTTTTTATTTAAATAACTA
>JANSTW010061133.1:0-11239 GCA_027564275.1 Diadocidia ferruginosa
AAAAAACCATCCCTACAAAATTTCAAGATCGTATCTCATCTAGAACTTTCTATTTTTGTGTGGACTTTAAAGTGCGGCCGGACGGACGGACGGAGAGTATTTTTTTTTAATTTTTCGGTTTAAAATTCAAAGAGAAGTAAAAAAAATATATTTTTAATTTTTTCTATTTTATTAAAAAAATTTATAACGATTACAAGACTTTTATTAATTCTATACTAACCGTATATAAATAAAAGTAAAAACCGATAATTAATTTTGCACCAGATACAGGTAATATTACTATACAGGTCACAAAAACAACTAATTTGCAATTCATAATTGTTTATAGGACGCGGAATTATATTTGAATCCTGTAAATTTATACATACATGAATACTTCAAAAAATTCAATAAAGACCTTGGAACAATCAGAATACAAAATTAGTGAAATTTTATATTCATGTTATAGCTTTGTTAAGAATCCATAATAACCCAAAAAACAAAACACGTATAATTTTACCTTGAATTTATCACATTATATTTTATTAATATTCCTAATATAAATTCTAACTGGTTTTTATTGTATAAAGACCCTCTTCTTTTACTGCTTTTATTGTTATGGATGTATTTAATATTGTTTAGCTATTATACACATAATGTAGAAAAAGATGAATCGAGGGCAAAAATATGGTACATATTCTCATGAATCTTATATGAATTCGCATAAGAATTTAATAGTTCAATATATTATATTTTTAAGACCCTTTCAAATTAGATTCATATGAGTTGTTTCATTCCATTCAATTCACCCATTTTTGTTAACATGTTTTTTTTTCATTCAAAGGTAAGTTCCAAAATGAATATGTTATTATATTCAAGGAAAGGAATACAAAAAGTCCTGTTAATATTTTTATTTTTAAAGTGCGATGTCAACGAACTCTGCAAAAACAAAATATATTTTTGAAAAAAAAAATACAAAGAAAATTATTTTTCTTTATATTTTCCCCTTCTATATAATATGTATATTGTATACTACAACAATACAAAATATGCACTCAATCTTAGTTTTCTTTAAATTTGTTGCTGTTTTCAATTGTTTAATTTTAAATGTGTACACGTGCTTTTGTGCCAAAGAAATTTTATTTCATTTACTATTTAGGTAGATAGATACATTCTACATAAGACATATGTTCTAATTTTAGTTGTAAAAAGAGAAAAGTTTTACTTTTTAGTTTTTTTCATATACATATATGTTCAATTGTTATTTAGAATGTACTCGCATTTTCTAGAAATACATATATATAAGGGAACTTTATCCTTCTTATTCCTTATACAGTCTCCATTTAATTTAACTGAATGCGGAAAGGAATAAAAGAAAATATGAATAAGAAACTAGTTCTTCAATAAATTCTGTTCTTTTGTGTTTTTTCTGCTATCTGATTTGGAAATGCAAAAAGCATTTTTTCAACAAACATAGGGTGCTAAAATGAGCATTTTGTTGTGAAAATTATAAGCCGCATTTATTATTGAAATAACAATGGGTCTTTACATATTGAAAGTTCAAACACATAAATATTAGGGTATATAAGACTTGGTACATTGGCAAAGTTTAAAATATATACAAAGAGTTCCGCGGATACGCGCAAATATTTTAAGGGGTTTTGGGGGACCTCTAAAGATGAACAAAAAATCGTTCTATGCTTATCCGATTATTCGCACCCCTACCGACTTGAGCAGTTTTTCGAATTGTTCGACTTTTGTTGAGATCGCTATATTTAATCTATTATATAATCGAAGATACTACGTAGAAAATGTCGAAATAGCCCATTCGACGACAAGCTATGTATTTTTGGAAAGGTGATAATAATATTGCCAATAAAGTAAATTTTTGCCCAAAAACTGTTTTTTTAATCCGTGTAGCTCATGTCAACCAGCCCTGATCGAACAAAAATTGTTCATACGTTATTTTATTTCTAAGAAGATTTTTGTAGGATCGTTCTGGAAGAAATAATCACCTTTACAAGATACTCTCTTAATTTACATACCAAAAACCATCAAAATTGCCTTGCAAGGCTGCACTTAAATGAGTCTATCTCACTTTGGTTTCATTTCTCCATCCTGAATTTTTTACACGGACACTGTCTGTCGAATATACAAATTTAACCTTTGACCTTGAAGAAAATTTATTTTTACTATTTTATTAAATTTTTGAAACCGTTTACATTTTGAAAATTCGAAGAAAATTGACTTTGATGGGTTAATTTAAAGGTACAACGTTTTTCGAAAAAATCAGAAAAACGTACAATTTCCCAGCACTGTAACTTTTGAAAGGGGTGTGTCAAATTTTTTTTGAATATGTCAAAATTATTTTTTCGATTAAATCTAAGTTATCTAGAACAAAAATTTTTGAAAAAAAAAATCGTGAGGTAAACCGTAGGGCGATCTAATTTATTTTTACTGTATAGAGAAACAGAAAAAGTTAGTAAAAACAGACCCAAAAAACCCATATCTGTATATATACAATAAAACAATATAATATAAATTGCAAATAAAAACCTGTGCAGTGCTAAATTTCCAAAATTATAACAAAAATTTAACATAATATAATCCTAATTTACATCATCCTGAAAATGAGTCATAAAAGAAAAAAACACAAAATAAAATTTCTATTCTAGAAAAAAATTGTTATATAAATGAAAATAAAGACAATTTCGCCTGGTATACACTTACCCTTGTATATTGTACGGATACCGTCTTGCGTTGGAATAGCGATGCTATTTTGCCTCTACGTTCGGGACTGATAAAAATAAATATGCCCAATAAAACAATTCCGACCACTACAATTGTTATTACAATTGCACCTATAAAATGAATAAAAGAAACGAAAATTGTTTTGTTTTAGTGTGGAAAAATATTTTAAAAGTTGACATTTTTTGCGCATATATACCGAAAACGGAAATTCCACCGATGTTGTTCCCGTCCAACGTATCAGCAGATGGATCTGTTTTATCCGGTTTATTATTATTGTTATTATCGTTTGTGGTTAATGCACTACTTGTATTTATGCCAACAAATGGACATATGCTGGGAGTTTCCTTTATTAGTACTAAATTACAGCTATAAATCTGGAAACAAAAAAGAGAAAATATTTTTATTTTTATTTTTATTCGGGTAATGTAGAATATAAGATAGTATATTGGCATCAATTAGAGAGTTCAAGATAAAATGCGACCTTGAATTTTTCTAGGGATGGTTTAATGAAGCTTTCATTCAAAAAACTATCGGGATTATGAGAACAATATATAAATATTTTGAAATTAAAATTAAATTAGGAAACTAAACTAAGAACAATTTTACACAATACAAGATCTTTCAATACGGCTCCTTATGTTTTTCACTTGCAGGAGAAAATTTATTTATTCATTTGCGCCACCCTGTAGTTATATATCTACAAAAAAAACGTCAAATACATTGTAACACACAAAAAAACAACTTTGAGCGAAAACAGCGCCATTTTTTTGTGACGATATCGTAATTATTGAGCTCTAGATTCACTCAAAATTAGGTGAATGTTTTTGAGTGAAAAAAGCTCAAATATTCTGAAAATAATCTTATTTTGACAATAAGTATTGAGAGAAAATAACTCAAAATATACCGAAAATAATTCAATTTTGACAAAAATTATTGAGCGAAAAAAAAATCAAAATATACCGAAAATATTCCTATTTTTACATAAATTAATAAGCGAAAAAAACTCAAAATATACCGAAAATAGTTAATCCAATTATGACAATAATTATTGAGCGAAAATCACTCAAATTAGATTATTTTAAACATTTTTCGACCTTTATTAAGTGTAATTAACTCAATTTAAAATTAGTTAAACTGAATTTTGACAAAATTTGTGTTGAGGCGAATTCACTCAAAATTAAGTTAATTTAACCGTATTTTGGCAAATTTGTTCGAGCGACATTCACTTAAAATATAGTGACTTCATTCTTATTTCGAAAAAAATATTGAGCGAAATTCACTCAAATAAATGAACCGGTAGGGTAAAGCGTACTTTTTATCGTGTTTGTTCATATAATAAGCCAAGGAGTAATCTCAGCACTGGTTGAGAATCTCCACAGACGAGTTCAAAACATATGCCAACCTAACTATCACGCGCCACACCATATAATTAGTTATCTATTGCTATAGCGAATTTCAAATCGAAATGGCAATTTTAAGTTTGAAAATTATCACTCAATAAATAAAGTCAGGATTGGTTTAATTTTTCTCTATTTTGAATGATTTTAATTTATTTATTTTTACCGTATTTTAAAAGATTGTAGCTCAATAAATAAATAGTAAAACTAAAAATAAAGTGAAAATAACTCAAAATAAAGCGAATACAACCTATTATTTGAGTGCTAATCAAATCAAAATCAAAATAAAGTGAAATATAGCCTATTAATTGAGTGATAATCACTCAAAATAAACTGAAAACTGAAAATACAACCTACTATTTGAGTGCTAATCAATCAAAATAAAGTCAAAATCCCTCAAAATAAAGTAAAATACGACCTATTCTGACTTTATTTATTGAGCGATATAATCACTCGATGATGAGATGGCGGCCAAAATAAAACTCATTCAAAAATCAACATATTATTTTAAAATGTTAACACTAAATTGCTCCAATATTATAAGATATTTGAAGATCTTTTAGAAAAATTAAAAATACAAAATGGCGACTTTATGTATCACTGTCATTTATGAACCGATTTTTATGAAACACAATTTATTTTTAATTTTTTTTCAATTTTTTTTTAATTTTTTTTCGATTGTGAATGTCAACAAGTTAGCTACAAGTAAGCTAGGACCACAGGCTCTGGCTGCGGTAGCCACATAATATTGAAAAAATATTCACTGTTCGTTGATCATCAATTTTTAAAAATTTGTTTTGTTAGAAAAATTTAAAATATTTTCAAAAGAGCGGATTTTATTAAATTTTAAAAATATATTAACAAAAAATAAAATAAAATATTAACAAAACCAATTAAAATGTCAAGTTCCTTGAGAGCATTCGGCTTAGTTTAATGTGTTAAAGTCCATTTTATTGTTTATTATGATAAAACTAAAAAATTAAAAAATTACAAATCATGTTTCCAATATAGCTTGAAAAGCTTTCATTTTACACACAACGATTTCGCCAGTCACCGACATAGACTTATATAAAATTAAATTTGATGGTGCGGAGAAAATGATTTTTTTTTCTATAATGTTACCAAAGAAAATAATACAAGATGGCTGAGTTATTCAAGATACTATACACAACACAAAAAATCTTCTTAAATTACAAAATATTGACCTTTACAAAAATTTCGAATTTTATTGTTTAATTTTTTTCGATTTTAATTAAAATATTAAACTAGAAAAATACAATGGCAGACTTATTCAAGATGGTGGATTTTACTTAATTTTCGTGTATCTTCGTTATTTATTATCCGATTTTCATGAAACAAACTATATTTGGTTAATAAATTGAAAATTTATTATTACCAAAATTAACAAAAAAAAATTAAAAATTAAATATGGCGCCTTTATTCAAGATGGCGGCAAATTAGAGCTTTTAACTTGTATCTCAGTCATTTACCGATTTGAATAAAACAAAGTTTATTATATTAAAAAAAACGATAATTTTTTCTGAAAAATAATATTTTTCGAAAAACAAAATTTCAAAATGATGGGTTTTTATAACTTATGGTCTTTTATAATAGAGAACTCATTTTTTATTTGTGTAAATTGGTTCTTATACATCTCAAATATATCACAAAAACTGAATCATAAAATTCAAATTAACCCTATAAATGCAAATTGGTTTCTTCTGTCCGCATGTGCGACTATATTTATACAAATTTGTTCTTGATAGTTTCAAAAAAACCATTTAAATATAAATTTTAAATAAATTTAAAAAATGTAAAAAAAAATATTTACATAAAATGCAGATCAAAAGAAAATCGTTTTATGTTTTATATATGGTAAGATATACGTATTTGACTTTATATCGATGGTTTTAGATGAAGAAAAATTTCGATTTATCTCTAAAACGATTTTTTTTCATTCTATTTTGCAATCAAAATATTTTAAGTTATTTTAAAAAATTTCTTTTACAAATTTTTTTGTTTTTTTTTGCATAGAATATATTGACAGACTTCGAACTCTATATTATGTAATCGAAAATAGAGTCAATGAATTTCCAAGTACGAAAAAAAATTACCATATTTATCTGAAATATCGTTTGGATATTGCAAACGGGCGGCGAACTGCGGCTCTTTCAATAAAAAAATAACAAAGCTCTACATAATAATATATCTCCAACAATAATATTGCATTGTATAATTATATGCAAAGTAAATATACAGAATGACGTTTTTCATTTCAAATTTTCAAACTATTTTTCTTTTATTTCTTTATTGCGATCGTATTACAATAATAAAAAGTATAATGACGAAGTTGTCATAAAAATATACTATAGATAATAATAATAATGATAAAAGGTACTTTATTATTTCTATTTAAAAAAAGTCGCATGAATGATAAAATGTTTTTATCGAATAGAATGAAAAGAAAAATTGAAGAATAAATGGGAAAATGCATCGCTTTATTTTTTATTGCATTTTATATAAGAAGATGTTAAAAGAAATATTATTGTTTGTGGGAAAATATAAATATTACAATGTAATAAGAGAGTTTTGAATATAATATAAATATGGAAAAAAGCTTTTGTCGCATATACAAAAATAATTATGTTGTTAAATATAATAATAATATCCGAGTCTTGCGATCTAAATTTTCATAACTTCATTTAATGTGTCTATATAATTGTATGTGAAATAATTAATTATAATTTATGATTTACAATATAAAATAATAAAGATTTAGAAAGCTTTTCAGTAATAGCTATAAGATATAAACAACATTTCATCAGAGGTGATAATTTCTATACAAATTTAGATTAATGTTAAGATTTGTAAATGTATAGCAAGTTTTTTAAATAATAATAATATAATAATAAAAATTATTACATAAATTTGGAAATATGTTAAAACAAAAGAGACTTTCAAATCTCATTTTATAAGAAATATGTCCCCGCATATATAAAATGGATTTTCTGCAAAGTATGCTTATTTTAATCTGAAACATTAAATTACGAAATTATTTTGTGCGATAAATTGTCAATTAAAGATTTCTTATGATGATATTATCGTATTATGATTTATGCTTTTTAATTAACTGTTAATTTTCCCTATCAGATTTCCCATATAAATATCTACATTATTTAATCTTAGAAAGTTATAATTCATCAATATTTGTTATAAATTAATACTTATGATGAATATTTAATCGTAATAATATCTAAAGCTGTTGTATTTCAAATTTCCTCGAATTCAACTTTGTAGAATTGTAGAATGTTTAGATAACACTAGTCAAATCCCTTATTCTAAAATTATTTTTCGGTCGAAAAAAACCAAAACACTATAAGTCTTTTTTCTTTCCGACGATATCCTGCTTGTGTCAATTGAATAACTTTTTAAGTTACAGCCTTTTAAGTCGAAAAAAGTGCGATTTTTAAGCTTTTTTGAAAATTTTACATATAAATTATTATTATATGTCTGTCTTTACCTTTACTTGAGAGGTCATAGCGTCTGTATTTTTTGTCGGATTTTGTTCAAACTTGGTTTCATATTTTCATTACAAAATTGTCTTTCACATAAAATCTTGACAATAATTTATTTATTTATTTTTTAACAAAATTTTATAACAAATAAAAACTTAACATTTTCAAAAAAAAGCTTCAAAAACTTACTTTTTCCGACTTTAATAGGCTGTAACTCAAAAACTACTTGTCCACATGACCCAAACAGGATATTGCCAGAGAGAAAAAAGACTTAATATCTTTCGATTAGTGTAAATTTTAGGTTTGGTAAATTTAGAGTTCTCGAGATTTTTGGTCATAACTGAAAAAATGAACCGATAAACATGCTGATATCTTGATAACGGTTCTTACAAAAAAATACCGAATGACATTTTCGTTTTCAGCTACCTCAAATTAATCTAAAAAACGTTTTTTCTTTTAGGTTACTGCGAAAAACTCAAAATTTGTAAACTAGTGTAATATTTTCTTGTCCCAGTGAATAAAACCATTTCACACAAAAAAACGATTAAGGTATAGTGACGAATCTTCGGGGTGTTCAGTGCGTGCTAAAACTAGTCTTACGCGGACAAAACATGTAAATCGAATCCATAATATCTAGTAAACACGCCTTTCACCCTATATTTACACCAACACAGCGTATTTAGTAACTTGAATTTTTAATTTGGTTGTGTGGATTTGCGTTTAAACAAATTATTGTTCCTCTGTAGCTGTCTTGTGTATTTAACTTTAATTTTTAATTGGTTGTGTGGATTTGCGTTCAAATACATTTTTGAAACGAATCTGGAAATTCAGATCATATTGAATTTTTAATTTTATTTTTTGTGTATTTGCGTTTAAATAAATTATTTTTCCTCTGTGGCTGACTTGTATATTCCAACTTAAATTTAAATTGGTTGTGTGGATTTGCGTTCAAATAAATTTGTGTTCACCTGGAATGCGATTGTGTCTGCCGCCCGAGCACAGCAAACTTTCCGAGCAAATTTTGTACAAGGATGCTATCTCTACACCTACACGATTTAAAGTGAATCTGGAAATTCAGATGATAAAGAATTTTTAATTTGGTTGTGTAGATTTGCGTTTAAACAAATTTTTGAAAGGAATCTGGAAATTCAGATCATATTGAATTTTAATATGTTCGTATGGATTTGCGTTTAAACGAATTACTGTTCCTCTGTGGCTGTCTTGTATATTTAACTTAAATTTGTCCAAGGATCCTTCCTCTATATCCACTAAAAATTTTGAAGGAAAATTGGAAATTCTGATCATATTGAATTTTTAATTTGTTTGTATGGATTTGCGTTTAAACAAATTACTGTTCCTCTGTGTCGTCTTGTATATTTAACTTAAATTTGTCCAAGGATCTTTCCTCTATACCCCCTACAAAGTTTAAAGGAAATTTGCAAATTCAGATCATATTGAATTTTCAATTTGATTGTGTGGATTTGCGTTTAAATAAATTATTGTTCCTCTGTGGCTGTCTTGTATATTCTATTCCGAAAACTTCTCAGACGAACGTTATTGATGGATACCTCCCCTTCTGCAAAGTTTGTATAAAATCCGGATGGGGGGTACTGAACTTTTCTACCTATAATTGTGTAAATATATTATACATAATTAATTTTGTATATAATGTCTATATAATCTATGTAATATGTACCATACATTGTACATAACGTACACAGTAATATTTCCCAAAAAAAAAATCTTTAATCCTATTTTATTTATTATCCTCTGTATAGTAGCACAGTATGTCGAAGATTTATATATTTAGAATATTATATGTTGATAGCTCTGTTATATACATTTTATTATTATGGTAATAAAGACGTTATATATACGTTTGCTATACAAAGGTATTTGCATTATAGATTATACAGGGTGTATCGCAATACAATTTCTATAATAATAAAAATAAAGAAATAATTTAATTTTTTAGAACTAATAGACGGAAATCACTTAAAATTACTTAACAGATAAGCAAAATTAATGTACCAATATGTTATACAGAGATGACCGCATTATCTGTTATCTTATCATTTTTTGTGTCCCATGACTGATGAAGTAATAGTACAGAAACAGGCTAAGCTACACTTTAGCGCTTATGGCCTCAGGCCCTAACGGACCCTCCCTCCCGAAGGCGGACCCTCCCAGACTTCGAAAACTACTATAACTCTTGGCGCTTTGCCCCCATTTGGACGGCGGAGGGGGTCAAAGTTTGGTCAAAATTTCAGAAAAATTTATATTTTGGGGGGTTTGACAGATTTTTGACCCTAACACCTACACGGAGTGTTGCATTTGCGCCAACCTTTTTATTAATGATAGGTATTTGTAATACCTTTTATTTGATACCATACACCCCTAACCCTTTCCTCAAACCCCCCAAAATATCAATTTTTCTGAAGTTATGACCAAACCTTGACTTTCTTCCCCGTCCAAACGAGAGGAGAGCGCCAAGAGTTATAGTGATTTTCGAAGTTTGGGCGCCCTTTGGGAGGGAGGGTCCGTTAAGGCCTGGGGCCATAAGCGCTAAAGTGTAGATTCTTCTAGAAACAAACAAAGGCATCATATAACTAACTTGTGAAATAATCTATTCGATCAAGAAATTATTTTTGGTCAAAATCAAAATTTGATAAAATCAAAATCTGATCGAACCAAATTTTGAACGAATCAACAAAATTTGTTTTGATTTTATCAAAATTCTTACCATAAAATGTACACATCTTATTTTGTTTTTTGAACACCCTGTATATAAATAAATAAGCCTAATAATTTATTCCATATAGATTTCATAGGGAATATATTATATGGTATATGCATCATTCCATTTTCAATATATGAAACAGGTGACTTTGTATATATATACTTTACCAACATAATATATAAAACGAAATTTTATGGTTTTTGAAGTTTATTAGCAATTGTTAATAGCGCGATTAACTAAGACATTTTATGCCTCTAAGCTTAATTATAAGAAGCTTTGGTTTTATATGTATATAGTATATACGTATAGGTAGTATATATATATATCTATATAAAATATTTTAAGCTTTTTTACCTTCAATAAATTACAAAGAAAATATAATATGTTATATATATTCTATATAAGTATATAGTATATCAGTATATAAGATTTAAATATAATACGAATTAATTTTGTGTTTTATACAAATTTTTCATGAAAAGTATTTGGAAATTTTAAATAAATATTTAAGGAGCGCGCTATACATTATTATATATCAACATATTGAAATGTTTTATAATTTATGGAATTTTATTATATAACAGTTAAGCTTTGCTCATGTATATTATATAATATATTTATTATGTGTGTGTTATTAAATTGAATTTTTTATAATATTATAAATTTTTTCGTGCAAATCTTAAAAGAGCATATAAGAAAGAATTTTGTATTTTCGATATTGATTGCAGTAGGATTGCACCAAAGATTTTATAAATACATATAGTATATAGTAATACATCAATTTATAACCAGTATGGAGCTGTGGGTAAAGTCACGGCTCTATAAATCAAGAGGTTGTGGGTTCGAGGCTCGGTAGG
>JANSTW010061144.1:0-11237 GCA_027564275.1 Diadocidia ferruginosa
TTTTCACACATAGATTTTTCTAGATTTTTAGTATGTTAAAAAGATACTTCCAAAGAACCAAAAAAAAATTACTTTGTCTCTGTGGGAATTAGTTCCACACTAAAATCTATTTCTCCTCTACTAGTTTGTTGCTATATATACTAATATATTATATATAATATTATAATAGTTACTAAATCAACCCAAACAATTGAATAGTAAAGTAAAGAAGCTTTTCATTTATATATAGAAACTTTATTTATACAATTATATTGTACGGGTGCGATGATGAATATTTAAAATTGATTTTTGGAACAAAGAAATAAATAAACTTTATTTATACAATATGGCCACTATATAATTTATATAGAAAAGTTATATGGGTGAACCAATGTATATATAATATTATATTGTTTTAAATGTGTTATATTATAGTATATATTCTATTCAGAATATGTGTTAAAAGTTAAACGGAAATATACTAAATATTGTATATGCGATGATTTGCCCTTTCGGAAAAACCCGGTGTTGACTGAAAATTTTTGTTTAAACAAAAAATTTATATAATCGTTTTTTTTTTAATAGAACAGAAATAAAACATAGAATATCCTGCATAAGTTGCTCGAATATAAAAAATTTAGGCTTCAAAGTGAAGCTATACTATATGACGTATGATGTGCTGTTACCGACAGTTACATCAAATTTTCCCATTTTAATATTATCGCGTTTCGTTATGAATAAACAAAGGTTTTAGTTAGTAAAAAATAAAAACATAAATGAAAGGAAATTTCATACAATAACATGTCCTTTAAAAATTTTGAAATTCTTGTAAATTGTATACTCCTGTCATATATAACTCCTTAAAAATCTATTAAGATAACAAATTATTCGAAAATTGCCAAAAATAGGAAATATTGCTGTAAGATAAAAAAAAGCTGGTAAATATTCATAGTACAAATAAAACAATCAGCATTTCCTGGATTCCAAATATGCCAGTGTAGAGGTAATGAAAAAACGAAAGTGAGGAACTGACAAGGCAATTATGTCTTGCATGTTATTTTGTGGCTTTGTACCAGTTTCTGGCATATCTAATATATCGCTGAAAAGAATGAAACAGTATGTCAGTGTCAGAAAAAGTATCAAGCTCCATGGAACGACCTTTCATGCTGCCCTCAAGATCAAACTAAACTCTTTCTTATGATAATATCTGATGTGTTTAGCATCAACACCGGCCATAATGCCATATACACACATGTACAGAATGTGATTGACCGATGTATCCAGGCTTTTTTTGTGCAAAGAAGAATATTTTTGATCCCTTTCTACATGTTAGGAAATCTATCAGAAATCAAAATTACCAGGATTCTGGCTTTTATTCAAAGGACTGGTTGCATAACTGTTCAAATACCACGAAGAGAGAGTTTATAACTTATAAGTAAGAATAATGACTGAGTGCCCGTTCGCCGTTGTAGTGATCCTTAAAAAAAATAATCAAAAATATTTGTGATATTATGACGACAACAGTGAATTTTACCTAGTACTGAACACCATAATAAGCTTTTATATTCAATTCTACAAAATATACAAAAAATTAAAAGTTATGCGACAATCGCTGGGTACCATATTGAAAGGACATTTTTTTTCTTAATAAAATAATACAGTAAATATATTGACGAATATATTATTATTGTTTGAGTTTATTATTTAAAAAAAAATAACATGAAAGGAAGTTTATAAAATAAAATATAATATGTTATATAATTTAAAATTTAGATAACAGGCAAATCGGTCAACTAAAAGTTAATTTATTTTGCAATATTATTAGCTCTAGCTTTCATAAATTGTGTCAATTTACTCATAGACAAGAGTTGCACTATTTCTATGCTAACCCGTCATTAGTAGAGTAGTATGGAGTTTTCAAGCTAATTTTTACCAAATACAAACCGGAAATCGGAATGGTAATAATATTAATACTTTATTTCCATCAAACTAATTTAAACATCGTATTGTCCAATGACAAGTATGACAACTTGAGTTACCATACTTTTGAATAATTTACAATACGAGAAAAAGCATTCTGTGACTCTGCACCGAAAAATGTCTAAGTTACAGTGAAGTTCATTATATTTATATAAACAGATTAAAACTTTTTAAAGCAGATTTCCTGAAAAATGAAAATATAGACTAATCAATAGGAACAGACAATGAATTCATTTATACAACTTGAGAAAAACAAGTGAAATTTGAAATTGTTGTATGCAGGAAAAAGTGATGTTTTATTTCTTTAAATTGTTTTGTTCTATTTATTTGTAATTATTAAAAAATATTTTTAATCAAGAATTTTCGTAAGAATTCATATTCTGCATGCTTTTTCATAAAAACTATCCATCCGATATTTTTGGAAATTTGTAGGTTTATAGGATAATAAATATTTTATTCAATTCAATTGGAGACCCCGTACGGTCCAAACACAGGAAAATATTGAAGGTGTAGTCAACAGTTTGCAAGAGAGTCCAGGAACATCAACAAGGAGACGTTCGACACAGTTGGGACTATCACAAAGGTCCCTTCAGAGAATTATGGCCGCAATACACATATTTCCTTAAAAAATTGAGCTTTTGCGTGAGTTAAAGCCGATAAACTATCAACAAAGGCTTAATTATGCAGAAGTGTTTTTAGTTGGCTACTGCGGTCACCAGATTTAACCGCTCCAGACTGTTTTCTTTGGAGTTATTTGAAAGAAAGGGTGAACGTAAAAAAGCCACAGACCATACCCCAGCTAAAAAACAATATTCGTGATGAGATCAGAGCTATGGGACCTAAAATTTTACGAACAGTTATGAAAAGTGTGCTGGAAAGAGCACGAATTTGCGAAACAGCTAATGGCCACCACTTACGGGATATAATTTTTCATGTTTAAGTCAAAAAAAAATTGCCATTTGTATTTTCGTATTTACCAAAAAAAGATTAATATCATTTAAATAAAAAAGTTGTCAAGAATTCAAACCATATCGTTCTTTTTGGTGTTTCTTTTTTAACCGATCAAAATTTTTTGTAAATTTTTTTTTTGAAATCGCCCGTAGAAGAAAAAAATTATTTTATATGAAATATTATATCCTTTCTTTATTATGTACCAACATATCAGTACAAAATAAGCACCACACAGCCCTTAGTATAACATATAATGTGGCCATGTTCAATTTTAAATTTTAACACTGAAAATATGTCATTTAATTTAATTATTCTGAATTTATAAAAAGCTTAAAAAAGGTTTAATTTTAGCTAAAACATTTTATAAAACTTGTACGATTTTTTAATTATAAAAAAATTTATAGTTATCGGTACGGTTATTGAGTTATCAAAAATCATCCATGGTGAGTGCGTAACAGTGAGGTGCGTAACGGTCAAACATTTTCTTTGAAAAAAAAAAGATTTTTGATCATAATTCCGGTATTTTAAGATGTTTTTATAAATTATTTTTGGAAACTGAAAAATAAGAAAAATCCAGTTAATTTCATAAAATTGTTATTATTCATGATAGGTATTAAACGGCTGATGTTTAAAATTTTGCGAAAGTGAGGTGCGTAACGCTGGAATTGCCCTATATATATAAATTGCAGTCAATTGTAATTTCACATTAACAAAATATGTTCCAAATAAGGTTTCCAAAGTAAATACGTAAAGAAACTAATTTAAAAACAATTATTCTGAAAAAATGCGTATACTATTGTTTTAGTCATCTTCTTCATGGAAGTAAAATGTAGATTCAAATTCTTTTGCAGCCACTCCAGAATGCCAAATATTCCTAGGGTTATAATTGTTACTTGTTATATATTCTGTAGCAATAATCAACATTTCTTTTAAATTCCAATTGCAGACAGCCCATAAATTTTAATGTATATAATTTACATTGAAAAATCAAATTAAAACTTTCCCTTTTACTGCAAAAATATTATATAAATCTCTAAACAATATTATATACAAATATTATGCAATAAGGGATGTTGTGGAGCTATTTTATGGGTGTTTAAAAACAAAAACAGATAGTTTCATGCCGCATAAATATATTTTCTGGTGATATTATGGTTGTACATTATATAATAATATATATTATATATATATACCTGTTTGCTTGTACATAACATGCTTATTGAACATTATATTAATGAAAATGTATAAGCGAGAGGGTGGAATTTTCATTTTCTTGTATTAGATAATATTGTAAAAGTATATACATATAAGTATATAATATAATAAATGTTTGGGTTTCTCTATTCAACTAGAATATTTTGCTTGTATCTATAGAAAGTTTTGATATTATAGAAAAATATTTTCTAATATTGTGTGTATCTTGTCTTCCATATATTTTATTATATTTTGCTTATTTATGCATACGCACGTAATTTGAAATAAAATATCTAGTGTTTTGTTTTGGTTTTATGCTTTTTGGTTATATAATGTTTTGTCTATTTGAATATTAAATTCAATTATTTGATTGTTTTGTATTATTAAATATATTATATGCCATAAAAGCCACATTTCAAAATGTTTGGAAAATGTATTACCCTATATTATATTTATATACATATGTAGATATAAGATAAATTGAGAAAATTATTACCAGAAATACTAAAGATGTTTCCATTATGTTAACTAATCAGAAAGGTTTTGACAAAACCGAATAGACTTTGCCAAAGAATCTAGAACAGACGTGCAAACGCCTATTAAGAATTAATACTCGAATTCATTTTCATAGTTTCATACATTTGGTAAAATAGAAAATTAGTTTTGTTTTTAACAAAAAAAAAACTAATTTTATAAATTTATCATTAGCTGATACTTTTCCAAAAAATAAATTTCTTAATTTTAATTTTAAAATTTCCAACCACAAAACATCAAGTTATATAAATGAGATATTATTAGTATATTCTAAAAATTCAAATTCATCTCTCTACTACGAAAATATTTATTTAAAAAAAACCTTTTCCTAATTGAAATGTTTGTGGCAAATTATTTATTTACATAATGGGATGAAAGGTCACTCTATGTATATTATATATAGGTAAACATCTTTATTAATAAACGTTACCGCACATAAAACTTTTAATTACTTTTGTACCAAACCAAGCAACATGGCGATTAAAATATGCGTGTACGTCATATGAAAAAGACCTACATAGATACAGTTTACATCCCAAATAATCCTATGCTCATACAATAAATTTTCTTTTAAATATATATAAGATATTTAAAGACGCATTCCTCCAGGGAATATATGCGGAGCAATAAACCTTCTTTATAAATATAAACGCGGCACGCATTACGCACAGGTTATAAAAATAAAATTAATTTGCTGGAAATGCGAAATACACACAAAATAGATAAATAAAATTATAGAAGCTCGACCAACAAAAAAACTGAAATTGATGAAGCGTAGGCAATTTAAATATTTATAGATAATAATAATCTGGCGCGTATATATTTACCTGAGACAGAAGGAATATAATAATCCATTAAATTGGATATGATAAGTTCAAAGGATATTAAAACGCCCTTTTGAGTTATTAATATTTATAAATAAAAACTATGTGAATTGAAAATAAATTAACATTTTCATTTCTTTGAGATTTGTCCAATATTATCCGTTTACTTATTTCCTTTCGAATAAATGTATAATTTTAAGCAATTTAGTTGCTATAGGAAAATCTATTTTTAATACCAAAAAGCTGCCACGCATTTTATTCTTTTAGGGCTAGAATCAGATTATATAGTTAAAAATGTCATATCCAGCGATAATGGAGAGAAAAAACCTATATAATCTTAAATTTTAATTTAATTTATTTATAAAATAAGTTACTTTTTCCCGAAGAGCCATAGTGAAACATTTTTGTAAAAAAATGCACGTAATTTGCATTCAAATATTTCACAAAGGCAAACTGTACAAATCAAAGAAAATATTTTCGGTAGCATCTCTCTGTGAAATATTATGTCTTATTTTTGTGCTCCATACCAATATTTTGCATGCAATGCGTACCTGAATTGATAATAAATTAAACATGCAACTTACGTGCAAGGTTGCATGTAAAATACCTTAACTTTTTGTGTGCGATTTACGCACATTTTCTGTGCAATTCTTTAAATCGATTTCATGTATATTGCACTTGAATCGTACAACAATTTAACATGCATTGACGTGAAATTTTTTTCGGATTTTTAACCCCACAATAATGCTTGCAACTTGTACTTAGGTTTTTCTGTTTTTAGTCTCTGAGCATTATTGCAATTATTTTGCACTTAAATAATACTCCGTCATTTTACGTGCAATTAACGTGAAAAATATCTGATTTTCACACACAATTATTTCTGCAAATACATGTGGTTCCATGCAGCTTATGAACATTTTAAGTGCAGTTTTATAGAAACTCGGCAAAATGTTTTTTTATTACAATCTTTAAGGTCAAGGATTTGAGACTTATTTTAGAAAAAAAAAATGAAATCAAATTTATAGGCATGGGCTTAATTACAGTATCAAAGTTTTATTATAAAATAAGTCTCGAATCTTTGACATATATCGTCCGATAAATGTATTAAAATTTTTCATAATATTAATTCTTATCGATCGTGTTCGATAAGAATTAATTTTTCCAACACAATCTCATCTCTTTTATAATATAAAAATATGCGAATATTTTATTAATTTTCTATTGAATTGGGGACAAAAAGCATTGGCGTAATATTTGCTTACAGGCGAATAAGTCTCATCCAACGAGAATGTTTTTATTTACATTTGTTTTAAACAATACCAAATTCAAGCCAAATAGTTAAAAAAAAATTGCACGTAATTTGCACTGAAATTGCGTACAAAATCACCGTGTAAAAGCCTTACATTTTTTGTGTGTTTACATTTGCACATAAAATGTCTGTTAATTGCATGTAGAATTAATATTGATAAATTATGAAGTAATTATAAATAAAATCTATTTTTTTAACTGATCCCTGTGAACTTTTGCATGTATTTTGCCCATAAATTGTACGTCTATCTAACATGCAATTTACGTGTAAAATACTTTTTTTTTAATTAAGTTAAATAGTTTGAACTGCGACTTAATTTGTAATAATGTTCCCCCACCCCATTGCAATAAGCGAAAAAAAAATGCACGTAATTTGCACTCAAATTGCATACAAAATGACCGTGTAAAAGTCTTAATTTTTTTTTTGTGTTTATTATTTATGGTAACATTGCGTTTTAGGTGTAAAATACTTTAAATTTTTATTATTTTTTAAGCTCATTGGTATGAACTGTAACTTTTTTTTAACTAATTCACCCACCCTATTGCTATATAAGCGAAAAAAATTTAAAAGATTTTTTTACAGATATTAGATGCAGAAACATGATGCTGATTAACATAAAAAAGATAAAGAATAGGTTAAGAGTTATGGTGCCCATTAATTTTATTAGTAAATTAGATAATTAATAGTAAGGCTAATCGGTCAACGAAAAGTGAATACTTTTATAATATTATTGGCTCTAGCTTTCACCTGAATCTGTGGCTCTAGCTTTCGTTAGGGCTTTCAAAAAATATGATGTCTTTACTCATATACCGACAAGAGTTGCACTATTTCTTGGCTAATCCTTTGTCAGTGACGTTGGATAACACTCTCCAGATAGTGCCAAATAGGCTTTCGTAAAATCAACTAAGGAACTGGAGGCATTATCATAATATTTTTGCCATTCCGTTTTTGTATTTGTTAGAGCAATATATAACTCAGTTCCTTGGTTGAATTATACGAATGCCTATTTGGCACTGTCTGGGGGTGTTATCCAACTCCACTGACGAAGGACTAGCCTAGAAATAGTGCAAATCTTATTGGTATACGAGTACAGACATCAAATTTTTGAAGGCTCTGGCGAAAGCTAGAGCCACAGGCTCAGGCAAAAGCTGTAAAGCCAAAAGTATTCATTTTTTGTTGACCGATTAGCCTGTTTCTAAATTTTAAATTTGTTAAAACCCTATACGTCTTTATAGAAATCTAAAAATAAAAGCTCAAGAAAAATTTAACAAAAAGTAAAATAACAAAAAAAATTATAACCTTAAGAGTTTTCTCCATAAATACTTTCTAAAATAAATAACGAAATTCGTATTATAACTCATTTTGTAATATTATGCGGTCAACAAGTGAAAAATATTTGTGTTTAAATTTTTCATTATATTTTATATAAATTATAAAGAATAACTCTTAAAATAGAAAGTTACAATGTTTCATATACTATATAGCTTGTATGAACCAATTAACTTATACCAAAATTAGATTTTTCTTTTACATTTTCATCGCCACCCCAAAAAATATTTCGCTGAGTAAATTGTATATTTCCCCATTGTGGGTATTAGAGCATATAAAATGTACGTATATATAGTCTGGTGTATTATTTACCTATATATATACGAAAAATCTAAGTGTTTTATATTTTATTATTTTATATAAATATATATTTTGCTTTAATATATTTCATATATATATATATATATATATATATGTACAAGGTTTATGTCATGGTTGATAGGTATTTGCAAGTAAAGAGGGTAATAACTTTAACCTGTATGTCTGTTTTTTTTTTGTTCATTCACCCTCCCCAAAACAAAAAATCCGTTTGGAATCGCATCACGTCACATTAGGCACGATGAGTCATCTTTATATACTATATTTATATACAAGTGCATGTTATATGTTTTGTATATAAAACATATTTTGCTAGAAGCATTTTATGCATTTTAATAATATGTAGTATAGAGACTGTTATATATACAATTATTATGCATGCGTTTAGTATACTATGTATGGTAGCATAAAATCAATAATTTAATATTAGTTTGCTACTGGATATTTTGATTACATTATATAGATATTATATACTATATACGTATATAAACATACAATTCGTATATATATATGAAAATATATAATGTGTATCCACATATTATAATTTCCATTACATAAAAGAAGAGATGCTGCTTTGCAGCAATATAATAGCGCTAGCAGCATTATGTTATCGCATAATATTTATCTATTCAATTTATTTTATTAACAAAATTATATATTAAACATTGTGTGTATGTTTCACAAGATACAAGATATGAAGATTTAAATAGTATAATCCCGGTGTTTCGCATATTGTGTATTTACTTACTTTTATTTTGAGAAAAAATATTTATTAAACTTTATCTCAATCTTGTGAAAAGTTTATAAATATTAATTAGATTTGAGGAAGAATAATTTTATACGATTTTTCTACATGCAGACAATACCACTGTAATCATTGAAACTATATATAACTGGTAATGAAAATCATTTTTATAGAAAATACAATAGTTGAATGTGGAGATATTAGATGTCGCTACTGATTTTTTTTTTCATTGTGATGCTCACTATCCTAATTTCAGAACAACAACTGTTTTGGCGCAACCGAAAGTAAATAGAATTTAAGATTAAATTTAGAATCATTACATATAGATACAGGACACAATAAACATAAAAAGAGATAGTGACAATATAGCCAGTCCCGTATGTGTGATCAGTGGTAACAATATTCAATTAAATAACAATAAAAGACGCATGCCACATACATAGTACCCAAGTTTACACCAGTCAAAAAGTGTGTTTTGGCTAAATAATTTTCTACAAGATGAGGCTTTCAGTATAATTTTATAATGTTGTTTGCATAACATATCAAAAACTCCCAAAAATCCCAATCCATAAACATCAGTTTTTGGCCCAAAAACCGTCCGCCATCTTGTTTTTTATAGGACATTTATCGGAACACTCTAACACTTTTGTTTGTTATTCGATTTCAAAATAATTTTTTTCAAATTATAGGTAATTAAATTCTATAGAAAAAGGATAATTTTAGTTTTTTAATTTAGCATGCCAATTAGTTTCCTCGAACGTCCAAAGTTGAAAAATTGTATGGGAATTTTTATATGTAAAATATGAAAATTTTGTGCCATTTTTTCCTGTTTGATCCATCGATCGATTATTAATATCGATATTATTATTGTAAATTTTTTCGACCGGTTCAAACTTTAACTTGGAAATGTTTTAAATGATTTTCTCGAGCCAGCGATCTTATAGTAATTTATTAAAAACAAATATTTTTATTTTTAATAAAAACTTATTTAAATTTTATTAAATATTTGACGTTTCGTCCAGTATTATGGACATCATCGGAAATACTCTAGAAATGTACAAAAACGTTATAAAACTTATGTACGCACCTTGTACGCACTATCAAGATAAAAACAAGGCTTGTATAGTTAGCTTTGTATTAATTTTAATTTCCTTTACAATGAGCTATAAACCAAGAATTTTGTAATGCACTTTCTAAGTTCGAACTTTTTGAACAAAATTAGTAAATAAATATTACATTTTGCGTGTTGAGTGTAAAAGCAGCTTTAATTGACCGGGAACTGTAAAGGTTTGCGCCCCCAGAGAGGTTTAGAGTTTGGTCAAAAATTCAGAAATATTGATTTTTAGGGTAACTAGTTTATGGTATCAAATAAAAATTATTACAAATACCTATCATTTAAAAAAAAGTTAGGACAAATATCCAACACTTTATGCAGGTGGGAGGGGCAAAAATATATTTTTTTATATATTTAAGATTAGAAATGAGCTGGGTCGGGGTAAAAATATTAGTGGGTGTAACATGAAAGCTGTGCTCCCCCATGGATTTGAAAAGCACACAAAAATTTTTGTAACAAAAATAAAATAACAACAAAATCCATATAGAAAAATAATTAGAAAGGAAATATTAAAAGAAAAGTTAAAACTAATCATTATATTGATAGTTTATTAAAAAAAATCATAAAATATTTACTTTATAATTGTTGAAAAATTATCAAAGTTATCAATTTAGATAATTTCTTGCAGTTAATAGGTTATAGAAATAAAAAATCAGAATTATATATCTAAATTGATAACTTTGATAATTTTTCAAAAATCATAAATTAAAATAAAGAAAGGGTCGAAATTTCTTCAATTATCATATATAGTTGCATAAATCTAAACATAAAGATATTTTATTGTATTCTTATAATAAGTTTACAGTCAATACGCCAAACTGATAAATTAAGCATATGTTTACATTTTAATTTTGTTTTAATCAGAGGCGTCAATTGATAGAGAGGCCCAGCCTTTCATAATAATTTTTTTTATTGATACTATAATTCAATCGTCCAAACTAAAAACTTCCCTCTAAAATT
>JANSTW010061155.1:0-11236 GCA_027564275.1 Diadocidia ferruginosa
TTAGTTTGATTGGATTCGATCAAATTTGAACATTTTATGGTTACAGCGTAAGAACATATCTGTTTATTTTTTTTTTTCAATGTAAATGACTATAAAAATTGGAATACTCGCTACAATTTTAATTAGATTTTTAAGGTAAATTTTAAGTAACAAATATATTTAGGGACTCTCAGATATACGTTATGTATATCATTAACGACCAGTGGTGAAAAAATTCGCCTGGTCCTGTAGCATGTTCGTGTAGAGATAAAACAAATTATTTTTGATTCTTCATCTAAGAGGTAAAAATCCGTCACAAATGGGTTAAGGTGGTCTTCCGTCTGGAATGAATCTATGATTATATTATATAGACCGCCCAATTTTCATATGAACAATCAATATATGATAGATAATAGGTATGGGTATACATAATATGTACCACTACCAGTTATCTATTTAGAAATAAAAAAGTGTCTGAAACTCTAAAGTCTACCTATTGTTTATTCAATAAGTGAGATTTTAAAAACAGGCTCTCGACCAATTTTTGGATTTATAAAAAAATCTTTAATTTAAATTCAATATTATATACATCTATTTGCTTATTAATATAAATATTTGTCTACATATATGATATATGATAAAAGAAAAACCTTTAAATTTATTCATATATATATATATATTGTTATTGTTTATACTTATTTCAATGCCTTCATTCTATGTTGCACGTACCCACATAACACATAATAATATAGGTATATACTATATATACTTAAATACCATTAATTATATTAAAAACGATTAAAATATAACTAAGTATATAATGTACAGTGTGTAATGTGTTATATATGCTTATAGTTAAATACAATAACTAAATATATAAAGAATAATACAAAATTCATTCATAAAAAAGATTGATCATTTCAACAATATATTGTATAGTTAAATATATTTAAGAGGAAAAAAAACTTGTTAAAGTGACAAATTAATATTTATCTTATTTATATAAATTGTATTTACATATTTAATTCCACAAGTAAATATTTATCAAAAAAAACTTTATAATATTTACTTAAAACAAACAAAATAAAACAAAACATATTAATTTTGTTTATAAATTTGTATAGAAAAAAATTCTCACGGCCTCATACTTCATAGTGCTTTTTTCATAAAAATAAATAATTTATACATTAGACGTGATCGAAAGCGACATTTCGCGGAAACGTTTAACCCGCCCTCTACAAAAAACACTTTATAATGTTAGTAAACTTTTTTAGAATTAATTAGAATACAAAAAAAATTGTCTAAATAATATAAAGTATATGTAAGTATTTTAAAAACGTGTTAATTTTTTTTTTAAACGTTTATTTTTCATTACTTATAATATATGAAATATTTTTGTTTTCATCTTTTCTTTTATTTTATTAAATAATATGCAGTTTTTCCTCTAAACTTAAATGTAGTTTTTATTTTTATAATTTTTGATGAAGCAACTATAAATAAAACAAATATACCTTACAACAAAAGTGCAGAAAAAAGTAATCGATTTTGCACACGTAAAAATTTTTTTTTTCTAAAATAGTTTACTAATACTTGTATAGAGAAATTCTTAAAAGTGTTCTCAGTTTAATAATTTTCATGTCGCCATCTACCGTTTGTTGTTGTTTTTAGGTCAACGCCATCTATTATATGATTATTAATTTAGCTTCCCACCAAAAGATGTCATTACTGAAATTCACTATAATTGTATGTCTATAATATAATAAGACAACGCAACAACGCAACTTATATTATTCTTATATGAATTTCTATATTCAAAGCTTTTACTTTGACTTATGGTTAAAAACTTTTCCATTATAACTTTCTACAAAAAAAATTGGGTTAGATCAAGCACTTGTCTATCATAATATATATGTATAATTGACATCAAAAACACTTAATTAACCTTAATAAATAACTTTGATTTTCATCATATAGGTACATTTTATTCATTTTCCCAACCGATTGACTTCCATACAACATGATCACATTATATAACTTTATAAGTATATAGATATAAATAAGTTGCCACCACCCAAAGAAAAACCCTCAACTGCGTTAAATCAAATAAAATATACTTTTTATGCGTATAACCAGGAAAAAACTTTTTTTTTAACAAAAATATATTCGTAAAACGTGCTAATAAAAAATATTACAAAAAAAAACGAAACAAGAATAAAGTTAAATAAAAAAACCTAGATACAATAAAACATTTTAAATGTAAAAGCGGAAAAAATCACATGAATTTTGAATCTGGTGTGTGAAGAATATACACGTATATGTATGAAAAAATACAATAGCAAAAAAAATCACTAGAAAAGAATAAAAGGGGTGGCAATGTCAGCACTTTTAAATTTATTGCATTTACTATAAATTTATTACGTACGAAAGATCTGCGAAATCTGATATGCGGTATATGAACTTCTTTCAACGAAAGAAACGATTCTTTATGTTTTTTTCATTTCATTTGATTTGTTTTTTTTTTCACTTCATTTTTACATTGAAATTTAAAATTAGATTTTATTTTATACTATTCTACATAATATCAGTCAGTATATTATACAATTTTCTTGCAAAAAAGAAAATTTTATTTTCGTATTTTTATTCAATTATAAAATTATTATAAATTTCGTTTTTTGCGATAAAAACCACTTGTTAAATTATTTAAAAAAAAAATCTAAAGAAACACATAGAAATGTGTGTGTTGGTTATTGACCCTGAGTTGTAGCATAGAGAAAATGTATCTATATATTATTCTTGCAAGAAAATGTCGCAAGCAAACAAAGAAATAAATTAAAAAATTATTATTTATGTGCTATGTGCACGTAGGCGGATATTGAGCTTAAACGATGGCAACGCCTGTAGTGATAAGTTTATAATTCCTGGCCAAAAAAAAAAATAGAAACAAGCAAAAGTTCTCAAAATAATATTCATTATTATTAAAATTTTCCTCTTGAATGAAACAGTGACATGACATAACATCCAAAAACATACCGCCCAAAGTTTTTTTCTTAATCCTAAAACGGACATAGCGCCCAAAGACTTAACAACCAGCGGTATATTTGCCTATATAGGCTACTTCGGCAAATGCCTAGAGCCCCCGATTCTAGGAGGCATACAAATTATCAAATTGTATGCATTTATTTTTAATTTTAATACATATTTCAGGTCAACAAATTTCGCTGCGCAGCAATTTTAATTTGATACATGCATAATAATGACCTTTCTGTTAGTTAAACCGATGAATACAGATTTCTACTAAATAGTCAAAAAATATTTTAGTAATACAAATTCAAATGCCAAGAAGGGCCTCCAATTATAACGTTTTGGTGTTACGATATTTTAACCAAAAAATTTCGCTGCGCGGCACTTTTCCGTTTAAAAAGATGTACTTACTTTTATTTATACAATTGAAAGGATATTTCGGATTTTTATTATTATTTTTATTTAAAAAAAATATATCACGGTAATATATTTGAAAAAAAAAAATCTTGACCCTGGTAATATGTTAGCGAAAGTATATTATTGAAACCTATATAATTAAAAAAAATTAAATTAAAAGTAGGTTATTATATCTCATGTTTACGTTTTTTACTAAATACAAAAATCAAACCTCGTCATAAGCTCCAAATTTGGGATTTGCATATAGGGTCCCCGAAGACCATAATCATCATTATCTTAACCTCTACTCCATAGCGTAGGAGCATAGGGCATCAACAAATTGCTTCCAACGCACTCGATTTATTGCCAGAGCCTTTATTTCTTTCCTTCGGCTTCGGCTTCCTGCAACATCGTTCGGCGCCACGAAGATTATACTCGGTAAGATAAAAAAAAGCTTTTCCTTAATTCTAAAACACATATAGCGCCCAAAAACATAACACCCCCAGTCGTAAGATTCAAAAGTATTTTTATTAGTAAAGACTTTGCCTATTTAAAAATTGATTTACATTAGAAAGCTTTAAATTTTTTTACGTGCACACAGCCCATATAGCAACCGAAAAAAAACCTCGACAATTTGACTATTAAATCTAACATTTTTATTGGAAAAATAACGTCGGGCCATAATTTATGTTAAATTATATGCATCGCGTTACCAAATATTTATTGTAGTACGGTGTGCGGACTTTGATAAGATATGAAATTTTTAAATAGAAAATAATTAAATGACTACGCACTTTTTAGAGAAATTAAATTAAAGTGTGGCAAAATAGTATTTTGAGAAAAATTAAAATTACGTCGTTTATTTATACGTTCGCACGTTTTTCTGAATAATTTGTTGTTTATGCGTAAGAATGTCAAAAATAGAATAGTTCACGAAATCTGATTTTTTCTCCCGGTATGTGAATTGTAAAAAGGGAAAAAATCCTAAAAAATCTATAAAAAAAATCCTTTAAACTTCTCAAAAAATACTTTGAGGATCTTTAGATCACTGTGAAAGTATTTTTAAAAGATGCGCACTGTTTATCCCCACAAAATAAGCCCAACTTCAAGGTGTTTGGACAACAGGCACAGTTTAAAATTTCAATTTTTCTATTTTTGATTAACTGCCTAATGCATTCTGCTCGCCTGTTACTTTTTGTTAAAACTGATAGTCAATTTACCCCAAAAAATCTTTAAACATTCATATGTCTTCCAAAAAAAAAAACGATGATCTTCGCAGTATGAAGCTTTAATCCTAATAATACTCTAGCTTAAATAAAGCTCATTCGGGCGAAGCTCCTCGCAAAACATTTTTTCTGGGATGCCATACTAATGTTCTAATCTTTTCTTGGATAAATTGCTCAGCAATTTTAACAAAAAGTAACAGGGGAGCAAAATGCTGTAGTAAGTGAAAAAAAATAGAAAAAAGTAAAATCATGATTCATGGTGCGTTTAATTTCGACTTAATGGCATTAGAACTGTTTATTTTATTTTAATAAAAGTTTGAAAACCTTTATCCAAATTGCAAAAAAAAATCTGAAAAATAGTTTTATATTGTTAAAAATACTGTAAGGATCTTTAGTTCATTGCGAAGGTATTTTTAGCACTAATGCTGGTTGAAAACTCTTAAAAGTCCTTAGACAATTGACAAAAAAAAACAAAAAATTCTATCAAATTCTCGAAAAATACTTTGAGGAACTTTAGATCACTGTGAAAGTATTTTAAAAGATGCGCACTGTTTTCTCCCTCAAAATGAGCCCAACCACAAAGCGCTAGGACACGGGAACATTTTAAAATTTCAATTTTTCTATTTTGATTCACGTTCTAATGCATTCTGCTAGCCTGTTACTTTTTGTTAAAATTGATAATGAATTTACTTCAAAAAATCTTTAAACATTCATATGTCTTCCCAAAAAAAAATTCGAGGAGCTTCGCAGCATGAAGCTTTAATCCTAATAATCCTATAGCTTAAATTAAGCTCATTTGGGCGAAGCTACTCACAAAACAAAATCTGGGAAGCCATACTAATGTTCTAATGTTTTAATTTGTTGTTTATGCGTAAGTATGTCAAAAATAGAACAGTACACGAAATCTGATTTTTTCTCCCGGTATGTGAAAAGGGAAAAAATCCTAAAAAATCGATTAAAAAAATCCTTTAAACTTCTCAAAAAATACTTTGAAGATCTTTAGATCACTGTGAAAGTATTTTTAAAAGATGCGCACTGTTTTTCCCCTTAAAATAAGCCCAACTACAAGGTGCTTGGACAACAAGCATAGTTTTAAATTGTAATTTTTCTATTTTTGATTAACTGCCTAACGCATTCTGCTGGACTGTTACTTTTTGTTAAAACTGATAGTCAATTTACCCCAAAAAATCTTTAAACATTCATATGTCTTCCCGAAAAAAAAATTTCAAAGAGCTTCGCAGCATGAAGCTTTAATCCTAATAATCCTCTAGCTTAAATAAAGCTCATTCGGGCGAAGCTCCTCGCAACAAAAATTCTAAGAAGCCATACTAATGTTCTAAGGTTTTCTTGGGTAAACTGATTAGCAATTTTAACAAAAAATAACAGGCGAGCAGAATGCAGCAGGAAGTGAATCAAAAATAGACAAATTTGAGTTTAAAAATGTTCCCGTTTTCGTACAGCCTTGTGTTTGAGCTCATTTTAATAGGAAAAACAGTGCGCATCTTTTAAAAATACTCGCAATGATTCAAAGTATTTTTTGAGAAGTTTAAAGAATTTTTTGGGTTTTTTGCCAAATTATTTAGGGGGTTTTTTCCACTTTTCACAACGGAAGTAGTAATTCTCAATAAATTTTTATCGCGAGCAAATATTTTTTCCCATCATTTGTTTTCTCCAATCACATTTTTGTAACTTTGAAGGAATTGCTGAAGCGGACAATGGTTCTTTTCATTCTTCAATTACTGGTAACTTTTTCCACCAACCAAAAATAAATTAGTAATAATTTAATCGAAAAATAATACATAATTCAACATTTTATTATCTAACTATTTCGGACATATTTTTCCCATAATAATATAACACAAAAAAAAATCGTTGCACTTAAATTCAAAAGTTCAAAATATTTGTTGAGCGTGGGTTTTATATATAAAAAGCGGATTGTGAGTATGTGTTAATACGCTAAATATGTTTTTTTTTTGCTAAGGATTACAAAACGAATTTGTTGTTGTTTTTTTCAAAATTTTATAATTAAAAACAATTTCTGAGAAATTCTATTTTCTTTCAGTATCTAGTATATAGATAGCATTTATAAGCAGAAATACATTGTTAAACGTAAACACAATTAAAAAAGTAGTGTGTTATTAGTATATGTAGTACATTTGTACTATAAAGATTGTATATAACAGAAAAATGTTCAAAATAAATATACTTTCTTTTATAAATAAATATTATAAAATATTTTTTTAGTACAAACCAGGGTTGCTTTAAAGTATTTTAACTCAGTAGAGAGAGAATTATGAGAGTACTCAGTTAAAATTGCCGCGCAGCGAAATTTTGTGTTATTAATACCAAAAAAAACAGAAAAAAATATCCCAATTGGTAATAATTTATATTAGCCAATACCTGCGCATAGGAGTATAATTTCGTACAAAATGATCTAGACTTGCATTTAGACGAGTTAACAGAATAAAAGAAGTAAAATATTCTCGATAGGTCAGTAGTTCAGTACATCTGGCAATCCTAGTTATAACCCACGGTTTTTTTCGCCTCTTTCCTGATTTTTAGTTATAGAATTCTAAAGTATTTTGAACTTCAATCAAAAATTCGTTCTTTTTTACTAATTTTTCACATCCCAGGAAAAGTTTTATCTCAACTTTTTTGCAACAATTTAACTTAAAATTTAAATTGTTGCAAAAAAGTAATCTACTATAATCTTGTTCTAAATTAATGTAAACGTCGTAGTGTTTACTATTTTTTAATAGAGATAAATATTTGGGTTATGTACATGTATATATAATTGTTAATTGTTATTTATTTATAAGAAAATTGTACAAATTGTTTATTTCAAAAAATAATTTATGAATGGATTCTTAGCATTTTACACGTTTAAGATTTTTCGTAAGTAAGCAATTTTTTAAGCGCTCTCACAATCACAGCTTTCGTTTTTTAGTTTTCAGTTTTCATTTAATATCATAGTACACTTCTGTCAAACTAAATTTATTTTAATTTTATTGTGCGAGCTTATATGCATTTCAATATAATAGAAATTTTGTTAACTGAAAACTAAAGAGTGAAAAATGGAATCAATTGCGAGAGCACCCTAAATATATTATTTTTAAATATATAATGATTATATAGGTAGGTATATATTTTTTTTTCTTTTTTAATAATAATCTTATATAAAATAAATAATATTAATAATTAAATAAAGCAACTTTAAATGTTATTGAATATTTATTTATTATTTACTAAACTACACCTATAACTAAATAAAATTTGGAGTAAAGTTTAAGTTTTTTTTTTGTAGTTCAAACATTTCAGTTAAAATAATTCAGAAAAAAAAACTTGAGTTAACAAAAAATATATATTGGTTTTGAATCAAGTTCTTGGAATCGCGCGATAAAGTAAATAACTTTGTTTTTAAATTATAAATAAACGATAAACATCTGTCTTTAATATTTATTTCCATTTTATAATAATAAATTGGTTTTTTCTTTAATATTCATCGATCTAAAATGTGGAAGTTATAGTAATTATTTAAAGTGTCTATATTTTTAATTTTTATTTATTATATTTTTCCAAAAAAATATATCTTAAAAGTTAAATTTTAGAGAAAAAAAATATTTTAATTACGATTTCAGTAATTATAACGTGACGTGTAATATTTAACCTCGCAGATAGCTAGCTGATCATCAATAAGGTTTATATACAATTCTAACTATACCTGAGGCCCGATTATGAAACTCGATATTATCGGTATCGAGTCGAGATTACAATGCCGATACGCTCGAATGTAGTTATTATGACTTCTCGATGGGATCGAGTGGTATAATTTATATACATTTTCATTGTTATAGTTAATTTAAACTTACATTATCATCTAGAAGTCATAATAGCTACATTCGAGCGTTTCGGAATTTTAATCTCGACTCAATACCGATAATATCGAGTTTCAAAATCGGGCCTCTGTTCAGTCATATTTGGAAGACACAATAAATACTATAATACTATAATATAGCATTCAATGATCAGTACTTGAACTTTATTCAAAATAATAACAATCATGACAAACACAGAGTACGTGCATTATGACACATACATATGACACCACCATCCAAAAGATGGCGCTTCACTTAATACTTTACAGTACAAACAGTTTTTTATCATTACGTAAATGTTTGCTTTTACTATTCAAATAAACACACGAGTAATGGTAAGTTTTTAGTAGTCTCATACTTTGGAATTGCACAGGTCAAAAGGTGCTCCTATACGATTTTTTTTATAAAAATAGCCGAAAAATATGAACAAACTGAGAAAAACCCAAAGCAAATTAATCCCTAAATTTTTGTGGAAGACTTTTCCAAATTCTGGGTGCGATTAGCTGAAATAAATGGGATGACATGACGGAAGTAGATCTGACGTTATTCGACGAAGCTAACATTTTAACTCTTGATCTTGAAAATTGCAATTGATCATACAAATAGTCTGGTTGTTTAGAGCGAAGCAACTTGACTGTGAAACCAATCTGTACTTATAGAAATGCCCAATAGGTCATCCTAACAAAAAATTATCATACACTGCCGTACTATCAGATCTTTTTAAATCATATATGTAGCGAATACAATAATTGTGGGCCACCTTAAGTCTTTAAAGCGAAGCGACGTTTAAATTTGCAAAACAGGATGTCCCTGTAATAAAAGTGTGGACACAAAAGAGTTTTGACTATGTAAATGCGCAGATCAATAGTAGTGATGCATTTCAATAGTTTCAACATGTGCAAGCCCGAATAAACTTTTTTACAAATGTTTGCAACTTGACTGTCAAACTGCAATGCGCTTTCAATTATGACCCCTAAGTTAGTCATTTTATTCGAGAACTAAATATAGTATCGTTTAACATTAAATCATTACAAAAGTTTAGAGAGAGACTCCGTGCTCCGGAACAGCAAAAAAGATTGGCTTGTGACTTACTGGGATTAAGCATAAGCTTATTCCCAATGGCCCAAGTGAATTCGTAATTGAGATCGTGGTTAACCTCTTGCAAAAACGATGAGTGACTATCAAGGTCAGAATCATGGTTAATCTGTAAATCATCCGCATACAAGTGAAAGCGTGAATATTCCAAAAAACTTCCAACGTCATTAATAAATGGCTAAAAAATGAGCGGCCCAAGGATAGAGCCTTGGGCAACGCCTTAATTAATTCCTATACAACTGGAGAAAATCACATATTGTGACCGATTCGACAAATAAGAGAACATGAGTTTAACCGCAGATGTTGAGAAACTAAATTGTGATACAAGTTTTGTACATAATAAATGATGTTGATCGAGTCAAACGCTTTGTAGAAGTCAAGCAACACCTACACACCAACCTTTTTGGACCTTTTCTCGTCCCAGTCCTTTATAATGTTACAATATTTTCGGTTATGAAAAAATATATTGCCCTAAATGAACCCTATATATTAAACGATCCTTAATTTGTTTAAACTCTTTAAATTATATTGATTATTGAAATTTGATAGAAATTTTAAGTATGCTTGAACAATAATAAAAAAATATATTACGAAATAATTTTATAATAATAAATATAGCGAAAAAAAAGTTCTTAAAAAATCTTAAATCTATATAATATATACTATATATACATTAAAGTAAATTATTTATAATAAACTTCCAATATTATATAAATGTGAATTATAACATTTTTTATATTATGTAATTTATTCTTCCCTTTTTGAAATCATCAACTCATTTATTTTGATGATATAAAAATAAATTTGATATATACACAATATATAATAATACCTCTTATATGTATGAAAGATCTTCTTAAATTATATAATTTATATTATATATATCGAAGATATTGTAAGGAATACGAAAATATTATATTTTAACAATAATGGATATATACGGAAAGAAGTCTTCAAATCATTAAGTTAATCCACAAAAATGATTTTATAAGAACTCTGAATATAGATTTCTATATATTCTATACACTTATATAGAATAGATATTAGATAGATGCGATGTAAGTATTTTATTCTGATAATATAATTCACTTATTATAAATAAAGTATATAAAATTGCTTACTTCATTTTTAGAGTGAACACAAATAATAATATCATGCGATATTATATGAATCGTTGAGCGAAAAAATCGAACCATTAGATTTTGGTTATAATTTATAAAATTTGGTAAATATTTTATTTATATATGAGGCGCCTGGAAGAAGGCAGTGACAAAACCTATTTTTTCGATTTTGTTCTAAAGCTAGTTGATGATGATATAAAACCCAAAGACATAACACCCAAAAGCTTTAACAAGCTTAAAACAGCTATGATCTATTTATTGTTTGTGTCTTTGCTAAAAACCGCTAAAAACCGATAAAATGTCCCTTTTAAAAATTACAAACAAAGCGATGGGTTTATATTTTGACTTCTATGTCGGATTTAGAATAAGAAAAAAAGCTTGTTAAAGTTTTGTTCGCGATATGTCTATTTTATCATGTCATCTATATATATAAAAATGAATGTTTGTATATATGTATATGACTTATAGACGCCTAAACTGTCTATTGGATTTTGCTCAAATTTGTAGGATCTAATTTTTTAGA
>JANSTW010061166.1:0-11235 GCA_027564275.1 Diadocidia ferruginosa
GTCGCTTTGGACATGATCGTGGCTTTTTCAGAGCAAATGACGCTATTGGAACTCAAGGAGCTCAAAAAACCCAAGGCCGCCGCTATTAATTGTGATTAAAAGAATTTTTGGAAAAATGGAATATTTGATTTATAATTGAAATAAAAAGTATAACGTATTTATTAGCATAACTTTTAACACAATACTTTTTATAAAATTTTTACACTAAAGAAAATATATTTTCTTAAAGTTTTTTTGTCACTGCAAAAAATGTTGTTCAAAAAAGTATTTTTAATGATTTTCATTAGGTTTTATAGAACACAATATCATCATTTTTATTAAGCTAGCTAATATCACAAGATACAGATTGAACTATTTTTTTACCTAATAAAAGTTTTTAATACCATCGGACCAATTTTTTTAACCAATCTTCTAAAGCTTCAAGTTTACTTTCTGCTTCACCTTCAGAAGTGCTATTGTGAACTTTCGTCACTGAGTTGAATGGGTGAACGGTCGAACTGTTACTATGAACCTTTGTCACTGAATTAAACGGATGAACGGTCGAACTGTTACTGTGAACCTTTGTCACTGAATTAAACGGATGAACGGTCGAACTGTCATTGGGGATGCTTGTCACCGGATTAAGTGGAAGTGTATTTACAGTTGGTTGACTTTGTATTCCAGTTAAGAAAACCAAAAAGACAACAAACAAGAAGTTTTTCATTTTTTAGCTAAAAATAATTAGTATTATTTCCTGTATTATGAAATGTTAGAATAATGCCTCCCCCCTCCGTAATTTTTAATTAAATATTGAAAAAGTCAAACTACTAGATTGTTCAAATTAATTTTTTTTTGATTGAACAATAAGTTTCAAATATAAAGTCAAATAGAAAAAACGACAATTCTTTTTAAAAAAAAAACTTTTAAATGAAATTGTCTAGTACTAAAATGATCAAAAAGCGATGTTTGACTATAGTTTTTCCTTCAATTTTTCTACAAGATTCCAAAAAAAAATAAGACTTAGTATAGAATAACTTTTTGATTTTTCTAGTATGTTATATACACCCTCAAATGGTTTCGTAATTTATATCTTTACCGATTAAAAACTTAAAACTTATTAAACATAAAATGTTTTTTAATATAACTAAAAAAAATAAATAAAAATTGGTTTATAAAACTGAAAATATTCTTTACCGTTTTATATGCTTTGTGCAGACCAATTGAAGTTCTAGATTATTCTAATTCCATACATAATTATTAAAACAATTTGTTATGTAAACAGTTTTCAATGTTTTATAAGATTTGCATAATAAAATCAACCCTTGAATTCACAATTATTTTTTGCTGTCAAACATGTGGCAAACGTGCAATATTTATTGTTAGATCATATATGTTTTTAGGCGGTTTACCTAAGCATATTTTATTGGTAATTTCAAAAAACATTTGAACACATATACATATATATAAAATGGTAAAACAAAAAGTTTTATTGCAAATAGAAAACTTAGTTATTTTCAAAATTGATAACGCAGAAAAATTTATAACAAAATATCTTAGTTAAAAAGTTTTTACGCATTTAGAAAAAAATATAGCTTAAGGTATTTTAGCTTAAGCCTACAATTACTGAAAATAAGATATCTTAAAATTGGAAAATTTTTTTTAGTATTTTTTTTTCAGTAAATGAATGCGTAGTGTCTAATTAGGGATTTATATTTTAAAAATAATTAAAATCTTTATTTAGTCAAAACGTCTTTGTTTAGTCAAAACGTCTTATTATTCTGAAAAAATATAAAAGTAATTTTTACTATTCAATTTGTCTTAAAAAGGGAGTATATATGCAAGTAGTTTTTGTATCTATTAAAAAATTCGGTTAAAAAAAATAAAACTTACAAAAATGTCATGTAAATATCCATGTTTTAAAAAATTTTTATTTATTTTTTTAGAGCTTAAAAACTGTGTTTTTAACAAGTTTTGATAAAATTATCATAAATTCTTTTTAGATATTTACATGTTATTTTTTTGTATTTTTTAAAATCAAGTTTTTAACAGGCACAAAAACTATATGTACTTATATTATTTGTTTTTTCAAAGCGAATTGAATGATAATGCTCATTTTTATATTTTTACGACATGTTTAAAGTATACGAGCTTTATATGAATAAACACAAAGCTTACGTAGTAAAAAAAATTAGTCAAATTGATTCAGATGATTTGAATGTTATTTAAAATGCAAAGTCTTAATGAAAAATTTATAGCATGATTTTGTTTTTTGAAATTTACAAATACACCTTTGAAGAATACTAAATATATGTTTATTCGATTCCTAATTAAAAATTTGTCAAAATATTGAAAAGCTGGTTAAAATAATAAGCTTGTCAAATATATACCAAAACATAAAAAAAGATTCCAAAAGAATCTTCTACAAATAAAACAATTGTTTTTTTAAAGATTATCTTAAGTTCTGATTATTCAATTAACGTTTTTCAGGTTTAGTAAAAATTAACATTTTACTATTTCGTTATTGTTTTTTACAACAATTTTTAAAAGATAAAAAATTTTAGAGGGAAAAAATGTTAAAAAGTTTATTGATTTTTTTGCTGTTAGAATAATCTTGGTTTTTTATTAAATCCATTTTTAGTGAGCTTTATTATAAAATTAAAGGAAATTTTTATAGAAAAAAATACACAAAATTTTACTAAAGCAACTGAAAATTATTCAAATGTTCTTAGTTCAGCAAATAAAGGAGCAGATTTACGTAACATTTTAGTCGAGTTATTTCAAGATCAAAGATCCTTACAACCAATTTCAAACATTTTTAAAGGAATTTTTCTTAAATGGAAACGCTATACAGCCAAGTAAACTTTAAGACATTTTATTCAAATCTAATTATACAATTTAATTTAGAATTATTTTAAACTCTTTAATCATGCTTTAAAAACTTTTAAAATTCTTTTCTAACTAATGGATTGTAAAAACTTCTTAACTTAATGCTGCTATTTTAACTATGTTAATTAAAAAAATCCTTTAGACAACCGCATTCAAACGCAAGTATTGAGTGGGTTTGCGGTTTTACGAATTGAAGAAGCACAAAAAAATGATGCTGGCTATTATGTTTTCCGAGCTATTAATAATGTTGGTGATGCAGAAACTGCAGCCACAGTTATTGTATTACGTATAATTTTATTTCTTTGTATTAAAAATCTTTACAACTTGTTTATGAATTAACATTAAATTTAGAAAATAAAATTTTTGTACTTTAATAATTACTATAATAAGTAAACTTTATTATATTGTATAAAGAACAATAATTCACTAATTTTTAGAGCGTGTTGATGTTGATCCAATAAACTACTCAATGACCACAAGTTACGTCGATGTGGAAGATGTACGCGAGCTTCAATCAACCCAAAAAATTGGACAAAATTTTATGCCACGTTTTGTGACTCAAGTAAGAAACTTTAACTAAGCCTAATCTTATAATAATAAAATTTTAATTGTTTGCGTTTAGCTTAAAAATTTTCATTGCGAACATGAACTTGGAAGATCATACTTTGATGCTCAAATTACTCCCATAAACGATCCCAGTTTGCGTGTGAATTGGCTAAAAGATGGACAATCACTTCCAAATGCAAATCGTATTCAGGTCTGTTAATAAAGAAAATAATTTACATAATAGTTTAGTTTACTGAAAAATCACTTTTAGTAAATTTTTTTAAAAATAATTTATTATAAAAATTTTAATTAACTTTTTGATAACAATTTAGACAGTTAACAATTTTGGATTTGTTTCTTTAACTCTTTATCCAACTTATCCAGAAGATGCAGGTGTTTACACTTGTGTTCTTAACAATTCATTTGGTGAAACTCAAAGTACTGCTGAACTAACTATTGTGTCCAGAGATTCACTTTTGCTTCATTCACTTCATAAAGAATCACTTTATCAAATTAACGAAATTGAAGGGCAACAGGTATGAGTAAAAAACAACAATAGATGTAGTTTAAAACAAATTTGTATTTAGATTCATATTGGACCTATTTTAAAAGATAGGCCTGAAGAAATTCAAAGTCTAGACCCTCCAAAATTTGTTCGTCCACTATCTGATAACTTGGAAGTGGAGGAGAATGATCCAGTTCATTTTGAATGTCGTATTTTACCAGCTAATGATGTAAAAATGAATGTTGAATGGTATCATAATGGTGCTCCGCTTCCGGCAGCTCATCGCTTCCGGTTATTAAGCTTTTATTAATGCATTTAAAATTTTTTTATAAATTTAAAAAATTTAGACCGATGTTTGACTTTGGTTACGTAGCATTAGATTTACTTTATGCTAATCCGGAAGATAGCGGTACTTATACTATAGTGGCGCGCAATGAGCTAGGCGAAGCACAAAGTTCTGTTGATCTACAAGTAACAGGAAAAAAAGTTCTTTATCTTGATGCTCAACATCCAGAAGGTATTTTTAAAATTTACTAATACTTCAGTGATTTATAACATTATGAAATTCAAATTTTAAATCAAATTAATTAATAATATCACTATTTATTCATACGTTTAGGATTAGAACGTATTCAAGAATTAGAACAGCCAAAACAATTTGGTTTAGCAGAAATTCCAGATCGAGAATGCGATAATCCTCCAAATTTTTTGGGAAATTTACAAGATGTGGAGTTAAATGAAAATGAAGATGTGAACTTTGAGCTTAAAGTTTGTATTTTCATTTTTTTTAAATTTAATGATTTGAAAATTTTTTGTTTGTATATTTCCTTCTACATCATAATAAAATTTACTTGATTTTACATATTAACTTTTTTAGTTGGCTCCTATTAATGATCCTACAATGACAATAGAATGGTTTTTAAATGACCATCCTCTTTACACTGGCTCTCGTTTTCAAGCACAAAACGACTTTGGTTTTATAACTCTTGCTATAAAAGGTGTTATTCCAGAGGACGCTGGCGTTTACACTGTATGTGCTAAAAACGATTTAGGCGAAGATACCCGCCAATGCACAGTATCAATTATTGGAAAAGAAGGCGTACTTTCAGATACTCAGCATGAAGAATCGCTGGAAAAAATTGAATACTTAGAAAATTTGAAAAAGTTTGCACGTGATGAAGTTCCAGATACTGAGCCGACAGTAAGCGTTAATAAGACTGAATAGTTATAAAATTGATTAAATTATCGTTAGTAAATATTTATTTAAATTATTTTGATCCAAAACAAAATTAAAATTTAATATAGAATATACTTTTTAAATGATTTTAATACATAACTTTATTTTGTTACTTCAAAATTAATTATTTGTAATATTGCTTTTTAAAATTAATAAAAGTTAAATTATTTTTAAGAATAAAAAACTTCTTTTAATGCTTGGAAATTTTAGAGCGGACCATCTTTTGTGGAGCCATTGCCTAATGATATTAGCGAAGTGGAGGAAGGGGAACCTCTTCATCTTGAATGTAAAGTTGAACCAGTCGGGGATAATACTCTTAATATTTATTGGCTTCGAAATGGAAATCCACTTCCTCATGGTAAATTATTTTTTAATAAGACTATCTAAGAATATATATATATATAATTTTACATACTTTACATAGTATAAATGTTTGGAAAAATTGCTGATTTAAAAATTGTTTAAATTGAAACTTTTTAAATCTAAAGAATGAAATTAGTTTAAAAATTGGGTTTTTTAATATTAAGCTACGTTTTTTGTTAATTTTTTTTCGTTTACATTAGTAACTATCTTTTCTTACTTTAAACTTTTTTTTTCACAGTTTAGTACTTTTAAAAGTTAATTAGTAAGAAAAAAAATTAAACTTTTTGACAAGTACAAATAAATTGTAGCACATCGTTTCCGAACATTCCATGATTTTGGTTTCGTTTCTCTTGACATTTTGCATGTTTACGCAGAAGACACCGGAATTTATACTTGTGTGGCTGAAAATGCATTAGGAAAAGCAGAAACATCAACGCAATTTACTTGTTTACGTAAGTACTTTTTAAGGAAAGAAAAAATAGAACAATTGTTTGCATTTGATTTTAATTTTTTAAAATGAAGTTAGATTATTGGGCAAAAAAAGTACGAAAAAAAAATTAGTTGAAAATCTTAAAATGAAAAGGAGTGGTCTATATTGAGAGTTTATTAATTGTGGACTTTATCAAATACAAAAGCACAATAAATAATAGAACATTACATTACAACGTGAAATAAACTATTGCAAAATTAAATTTTTATAAAATATTTTAGCAATGAACAAGATTTATTCTGATACACAACATCCTGCCAGCTATGTACGTATTCAAGAAATTGAGGCACCAAAACCACAACCAGACGAAATTCCTGAATCTGAAAAACAGGTATACTTTTTTGCATTGTATTTTAATTTTTTTTTTAAATATTGTGCGTTTTAATAATGCTTTAATTCTTTTTTAATTTAGGCTCCATTTTTCACAAAGCAATTAGCATCAAGCGATGCCAATACCTCTATAAATTGCGTTGAGTCTGACAACATATTCCTTGAAGCACAAGCTGGTCCCGCCGAAGACAATACTTTAGAAGTAATTTTTTTCAACGTATAAAGGCTATAAAGTGCTTTTAGTTAAAAAAACATATTTAAAAAATATATATTAACTTGTTTCGATTAAACAATGTTTGACAAAAAAACTTATGGTAATTTTTAGTATGAATGGTTAATCAACGATTTGCCTTTGCAAAAAGCACATCGGTTTGTGCATAGCCATGATTTTGGTTTTGCTGCTCTCAATATTCTTTATATTTATCCAGAAGATAGTGGCACATATACACTTGTAATTCGCAATTCTGCAGGTGAAGCACGTTCTTCTGTACAGATTCAATGTGAAGGAAAGGATGGACTTTTGCAGGATACTTTTCATCCATCATCTGTTAGTTACTTTTAATTTTTTTTACAAAACTTTTTATGCTTGCTTAAAATTGATTGAAGTTATATTTCAAAATATAAAAATAATAGTTTTAGAACTTTATAAGAAAAAATTTTAGGTTGTAAAGATAATGGAACTTGAAACGCCACGCCCACAAGCTGAAGAATCACCGGAGGCACCAAAACAAGCACCACAAATTGTTAATCCTCTTCCTACAGATTTCGGCACAATAGTTGAGCAACAAGTAGTTCATCTTGAAGCGCAATATACACCTACTGATGACAATACTCTTAAAGTATAATTTCAAAAAAATTTGTAGTATAAAATTTATTTTTTTTAAATAGTCTTTTAGAATTGATTTTTAATCTTATTTTTTAAAGTTTAAATAATTGTAAAAATGTAGGTAGAATGGTTCCATAATGGATCTTCTCTTCAGCACAACAATCGTCATCGTCTTACTTCAGACTTTGGATTTGCGGCACTTGACATTGATTTTGTGCTACCACAAGATTCTGGTGAATACACACTAGTAATATCAAATGATGCTGGTTTGTTTTATTTTATTCAAAGGCTTTAAATGTCATCATTTAAAAAAAAATATTTATTTGCTTAATTTAAAACGTTTCCTGTTTTCATTATAATTTATTTTAGTTTAGTTTATTTTATTTACTATTTTTATAATAAATTTGTTATTTAGGACAAGCTCAAACATCAACAAACTTTACAATTGAAGGTAGTGAAGGAATACTCTCAGACACAAATCACCCTGAAAGTCTTCGGCGTATTGAGGAATTGGAAGCAGTTAGACCAGCAGAACCTACTGATGAAGATCTTCCTCCCGAAGCGCCTCAATTTACACAAGAATTAAGTGGTGCTATAGAAAATATAAATGAAGGTGATCCTCTACATCTAGATGCTATGGTTTTACCCATTACTGATCCAAAGTTACGTATTGAGTGGTATTTGAATGGACAACCTCTACAGTTCAGTTCTCGAATTCGTACTATTCATGACTTTGGTTATGTGGCACTTGAATTTATGAATATTAATCCAGAAGACAGCGGAACCTATACCTGTCGGGCCATCAATGAAGCTGGTGAAGCGACATCAAATATCGCGTTAGATTGCGCTTCAAAACGCAACATTTATTTGGACTCACAACACGAACAATCTTTTGCAAAAATTCAAGAAATGGAAAACCGACAGCCAATTAATGAGCCGTCTCCGGATCTTTCCTTTCCGCCACCAACATTTACTACTCAATTAGAGGTACTATTTTTCTATACTTTTTTTTAATAAAAGTAACTACCTTTTTAGAATGCAGAAGATTTGATTGAAGGTGATGCAGTTCGGCTTGTTTGCAACCTTCAACCAGTTAATGATCCAACTCTTAAAGTAATATGGACATGTAATGGTCAACCACTGCCTCAAGCTAGTCGATTTATGTCAGCTAGAAACTTAGATCTTGTGACACTTGATATATTAGGGGTAACTGATTTATTATAGTAATTACACAAAAGTTATTTAAGACTAGTAATCTAATAAATCAAATAAATACTTTAAAGGGAAGCTAAAATTATTAATTTACAGACATATGCAGAGGATTCAGGTCTTTACTCGTGCCAAGCAATTAGTTCATTTGGCGAAGCAACAACTTCTTGTACTGTAAAATGTCAACCAACAGATGCACTTTTGCTGGACACTCAGCATGAAGAATCATGGAATCAAATTCAAGAGATGGAAAACCGTCGACCTGAAGAACCAATTGTTCTTGAGCTGGAACGTATTGTTCCTTACTTTGTAATAGAATTGCCCACTGGTTTGCCCGAGCTAAAGGAAGGTGCTCCTGTTCATTTAGAGGCTCAAATTGAACCTACTAATGATAATAGTCTTGTTGTGGAGTGGCTCTTTAATCAAAATTTGTTATCAAATGGACATCGTTTTAGGACCACACATGACTTTGGTTATGTAGCACTTGATATTCTTTATTCGTTTGCACAGGTATACTTTTTTGTTTAAGTTAAATTAAAACAAAATTATGATTAAGTAATATTTAAATGTACTTTTTAACTTTTTATTATCTTTCATAAATAAAATAGAATAGTTAACTAACATTTTTTGATAATTAATTTAGGATTCTGGTGAGTACACCTGCATTGTACGCAACGACTTAGGCGAAGCGCGTTCTCAAATTAATATCCAAATTGTTGGACGCGACGGTCTTTATCTTGACTCTCAAAATCCAACAAGTTGGCAACGAATTCAAGAAATTGAAGCACCTAAAGCGGTGCCTGAAGAGCCAGAACCAGAACTGGCTGCTGCACCACAATTCCTTGAACCACTTCAATGTTTAGAGCGTATTGAGGGCCAACCGGCTCATTTTCAGGTTAATATTTCTTTAATTTATTATGGCATTTTGTAAATTATTTTAAATTATTGCGTTACTTATTATTTATGATGGTACTTTTTTAGACACGTGTTACTCCTGTAAATGACAGCCGACTTGTAGTGAAATGGTTGAAAGATGGCTTACCTTTGCAAAACAGTAACCGTCATTCATTTACTAACGATTTTGGTTTAATTGCTCTAGACATTTTGCATACTGTGAGTAATGATCAAGGAAATTACGCTGTTGTAGCGCAAAACAAACAAGGTGAAGCACAGGTGGAAGGTCAATTAGCAATTCAACCTGTGGCATCACTTCTGCTTGATCCACTAAATGAATCCAGTTGGAAAAGAGTTCAAGTTAGTTTTTTAAAATAATTATATTCCAGAAACGCTATAGTTTGGGAAAACAATTTGTCGTCTAATAGTTTATTTTTTTATTTTTCACTTTATTTTAATTTAGGAAATTGAAGCACCTAAAGAAAAACTTATTGAAGAAGAAGATTTGGAACATGGTCCACCACATTTTATCCAACAGCTTAATAATATTACTGATCTCATAGAGGGTCAACCAGCACATTTTGAAGCTCAAGTTCAGCCAATTTCTGATCCAAATCTTCAATTACAATGGTATCACAATGGTCGACCCCTTCCAGCAAGTAATCGTGTTACATTCCGCAATGACTTTGGCCTTGTCACATTAGATTTGCATTACGTTTTACCACAAGTTTGTTTTCTTTATTAGAATTAAAATATTTTGAAAACCAAAAAGTAATGTATATAATTATTTTCTTTAGGATATTGGTGACTATCGCTGTGTTGCAACGAATGCATTTGGTGAAGACGCAACAGAAGGCCACCTTGAGTGTGAAAAACGGCCTAGTTTATTACTTGATCCACAACATGATGAATCGTGGCGACGTGTTCAAGAGCTTGAAGCACCTCGTGCTCCAATAGAAATGCCTGAGCCAGCGCCTTTTGCTAAACCACAGTTTACGCAACCACTTCAAAGTATTGCTGATTTACATGAAGGCAAAGTTGTAGTATTTGAAGCACGCGTTATTCCAGTTGGCGATCCTTCAATGGTAATTCAATGGTTTCTTGATGATGCACCGCTAAAGCAAAGCAATAGATTTACAATGAATGAAGACTTTGGATTGTGCGTTTTACGCATTGCTGGCGCAGCTCCGCATGACAATGGTGTTTACTCGTGTAAAGCAATCAATAAAGAAGGGGCAGCTATTACAAACGCGTCCCTTTCTGTTGTTCGTAAGTTGTTTTTGAACAAACTTATTTTTTTTACATAACCCGATTATTTATGAAAGTTTTTATACTGTTTATAAGCCAGTATAAAAATCAGTTGTTACTAATGTATTTAAAAATTTCTAAGTCTGTATAACATTGAAAAATATTTTACTATTTAGCTAGTGATAGTCTGTTTTTGGATAGTAATCATCCAATCTCATATCAAAAGATACAAGAACTTGAAGCAATTGATAAAAATCAACATCTCGAATACCCAGAAAAGGAATTTGGTAAGCCAAATTGGGTTCAAACTTTTGAAAATGTTGAAGTAGAAGATAATAAAATACTTGTCCAGTTAAATGGTCAAGTAGAACCGGCTGATGATCCAAATCTTAAGATTGAATGGTTTCTTAATGGAGTGCCTTTACAAAATGGTCTGTTTTACTTTTAAAATTTATGTTTAAATTTCAAACCTTTAAAAGTAATTTTATATTTTAAAAATATTTTAGGTTAATAATAACTAATTAAATATACTAAACATTTTATTTTAAAAAATGCTTACATTACTTGTTTATTTTTTTTATATTAACTAAATATATCTGTTTAGTGTAATTTATGTATAATCTTTAATTTTTATATTTCAGCCAATCGATTTCATAGTGACAACAATTTTGGACAGGTTACATTATCAATTATTCACGTTTTGCCACATGATTCAGGTGTTT